>CAEGAF010129509.1:0-87158 GCA_903067075.1 Micropoecilia bifurca
CTATGCTGTTGTCTTCCTATCATAGTGGTGAAGGGAAACTTTTATATGCTTGTATACAAACAAAAAGGGATTTTTTTTAATGTACATTTTTAAAAAATGATGCTAAGGTCTGAAGATTTGCTGTAGTGATTTCCTACAGTCTGAAATTCTGAGACTTATATTATTTTTAATTGGAGGATTTGAAGCATCTGTCCTCTAGAGAGATTTTGATGTTTGAACAGCCATTTATCTGTGCATGATAAAGACAAAACATTTTTGTCATGAAACCAAAGCAAAGCAGCACTGAATGTCTTTGTTTTCTGATTATTGCACTACAGGAAATGCGACTTTTTAATGTGCCTTATTAGGACTTGATGTCAAACTAGAAATTATGCTACTTTATGTTGAGCAGTTCATTACACCAATGTTCTTTGTTCTAACAGTATCAATAAACACTGACGATAATTCAGTCTGTGGGAATTATTTGTTTGTACAACAATCAACATTTATTTTTTTCACAGCTTAAGTGGGATATTTTCTATATCTGGGTTTTTAGTGGAAAAAATTAAACAGATCACAAAAATACTCGAGCATTTTATTGTGAAAAAGCATGAAGCTAGATTTAAAAAAAAAAGGAAGATAAAAGATGCACGTGGAGAAAAAAACCCCATTGATCTGCGTCTTCAGAGACGTCCGTTTGTACCTCAAAGTCCGAGCTGAGATCAGGCTGAACCCTGGATTCTCGCAGAAAGCATCTCCTTTGGGTTTTCCAGTGTTGTTTTCAGTTAATCATAATGAAGTTTGACTTGCAATGAGCTGGAAAAAAATAAAAAGTTATCCACATGTCAGGCTTCTGGAAGCTAAAGCAGAAAAGTCCAACTTGACTTCTGGGACTGATTTTCATCTGTGGCTCCTACCGATGAACTCGGCGACCGGGTCGTGTTCTCCCTCTGTGCGGATCGTTCCTGCGATGCTGTCGTTCTCCAGGATGGGCAAGAAGAGCTGCACGAAGACCGACGTGTACGGAGGAGCAATCACATCCAGCACCTTCAAGAGAAACGCTCCAGGATGAAGTTCGTATTAAAAAACATGAGATAACCTTTTTCTTATAAAGTCCTGGAAAAAAAATATTGCTACTTGCTGAGTTTTTGGCATCTATTGTATTACTGTCATTTTTATTTCTATTTTATAATGTTCAATAAAGATCAAAATACAACAACTGCTAGAAAAAAAATAAATTTAGCAGATGAATACAAATGCACTCTGCATATTCAAGTTTATAAAAATAAAACATCAGCATCTGGTCTGATTAAATGGGATTAGTGAGGAGTATAAATGCCAGACTAACAGGAAAATAATAAATAATGAGATTAAAGCCATATTACCAGAATAAAGGTGTAACATTATGAGAACTCGGACAGAAAAAGCTGACTCAAAACTGGCAAATTGAAGAATACCGAACATCTTGTGAAGGGATTAGTTTTACTAATTTGGAAATCGGTTAACACATCAGCACCAGATTAACAGTAACAGGATTTTTAAATGATTGTGCAAGTAATATGACATAATTACAACTTTATTGTCATTATTTTTGACTTTATTCTTATAGTTGTTTTTCTTAGCCTGGCCCTGATCCTCCGTTGTAGATTAATGCAGACCATAAAATAAATAAAGTAAATCCAAACAGGTTTCTCAAAATGTGAAACGTAAAAAGTTAAGAGTGTTGATACGATTGCAAAGCACCGCATCCTTTTACATGACTGACAGAATCTGACCAAAGTATTAAAGCAGTGCAGCAGCGGCGGTGCATTTCTTCCCGCTTAAACCCAGGCTCAACATGTTACCTCGGTGACGAAGTATCGAATGAGGGAGATGTCCGTGTTGAGTTTCTCCAGACACTTGCGGATGTAGCTGACGACCGGCAGGACGTAGCCGCGGCTCAGCAGGTGAACCATTCGGTCCAGCAGAGTCTTCTTCAGCTCCAGCTGCGAAGGAAGTAAAAAAAATATATCACTAAGGATTCAGAGAAGCAACGAGCGGGACGAAGTCCGAGACGCCCACCTGCTCCATGACGTCCAGCTGAGAGTGCTCCGTCTCAAAGAGCTTGATGAGCAGCTGCAGGACCTGCGGGTGCAGCAGCTGGTGGCACGTGCAGATCTGAGCCCAACAACATTTGCTGCTTAGACTTCACCTTCGAGGAGCCGACACTTCCACCCGTTAACGCCGTCATACCTCGTCCAGCAGGGCTAAGTGGACCGGGGTGTGGTCCGTCTGCAGCTGGAAGTAGCGCGGCTCTGAGACGGTCCAGTCCACCCACTTTAAAACCCCCATGGCGACCACTGGAAACCTGCACACAGGAATCATCACCAGTAGAACCAGAGAGAGGCGGGAGGAGAGGTTCGAGTGACGCCAGAGAAAAACCCAGACTGGTATGTGGACCAGAGGAGGATTACATTTAATAGAAATAAAAGTAAAAAAAGCCCTTTTTAGTTTTCCTGAAGTCATGATTCTTTCAACAAATGGAATCTAGAAAAACTGCAAACACACAAAACCTTACCAAATATCTTTTGTTGAGTTTCTAGAGTAAATGTCTCTGTGTCTGACTCACCGGATGCATTGGTACAAAGTGCCGAGTTCAGCCACCAGCTCCGTCGCCCCTTTGTTCTCGTTACAGCAGAGGTTGTGCACCGTCTCAATGGCCTTGGATGTTGTCTTCAACTCCTCCTTATTGATGTTGACTCTCTTGTTCTGGTATTCAAACAAAATACATTTTTAAAACATTTGGCCTTTTCACTCCAGTTCAGAAATATGTGTTGGTCCAGAATATAAAATCAGATGAAACACCCAACAGTCCAAGGTGTATCCTAGGAACTACATTAATGTTAGTGATTTGCTAATAATAGATACAGTGTGCAAAGAGCGCCGTTATATTCTGTACCTTCTTCCATGTCTCAACCACGCTGGCAGCATAAGCCAAGATGTGGATGTATTTGTGTTTATGGTCCTGGTTAATTTTTGATCCAGGTTTAAAAAGTGACTGCATGAAAAGGTCCAGAAAGGCGGGAACCCTGATCTACAGACGGGGAGCAGAGGGTCAGTCGTCAGCGGCAACGAATGGAAACAGAATCAGAGAGGTTTCGTCTCCTCTACCAGCTCCACAGGAGGAGGGTCCATGCTGCTGAACATCTTGAAGAGAACCGTGATGTCGGCAGGATTCAGGGCTCCTTTGGACAACATGGCGCCCAAAGCCTGGCAGGCTCGAGGGTAGGCTGCTGCCGTACCGAGAGCGAGGGTTATCTGACTGGCATCATGGCCCCTGGGACACACACAGCATCAGGGTTATTACTGACACTTATCCACCTCACAACAAAAGCATGAGGGGAGATTTATGGAGAGTTAGTTATTAGATTTGTGTCTCTTCCATCTAATTCAGGCCTTGTCCAGAACCTTGTCCATCCTCGCACTGTAACTTTTGCTAAATGACGAGGCAGCCGTACCTCTGATGTGCCGACTTCTGGACCTCCTGGCTGATCCTACGGACAGCGGAGCCGCCCTGCTCCTCCTGAGCCAGGATGGACATCATGGCCTGGGCAAAGAGGTACGTGTGCTCGCCATGACACACCATTTTCTGCAGAAGACAGAAGAAGAACAGAAAAGATCATAGTTTCCAAATGAGCTCTGTGCTTTTATAAAGCTGATTTAAATCAGACCTTCTGTTGTTTTCTTTAAACTTTTCTCCAAAAAATAGAAAATCAACAGATGCACCGTTCTTAAGTTAATCATCTACTATGTCATTAATATATTGTCAGCTAAAATCTCTTAGGTAATTGTGTTCTTCTCAATAGGATACAATTTATTTGAAACTACAGAAATGGTCAATTTTATTTATAACCCTTTCTAGACATTAAATTTGTGTGATAAAGATGTTCTTCAAAGACAGCATCAAAAATAAAATATGAAAAGACAAAAAATTTAAAACCTTTAAATAAAAATCATGTTTGGACAGAAATATGTTCAGACGCTTTTTATAAGAATCCAACCTGTTACAACAACTGTTCAAACAAACATGTTTTAACCAAAAAATTACAGGACAAAGACTCAGACCTGCAGTTTTTGTTAAAGTTTACTAAGATTTTTTATTGAAAGAAACTGATTTGGAAAGATTTTCCTTTGACTGATTTTGTCATTTTTTGTTACTTGCATGTATTATTGTAATTTTCATCTTTAAAATACCAAAATGTTCATTCAAATTCATATTTTGGTTCATCTGATGATGTAATTTTAAAATACTAAATAAGTGATCATTTGACCAGTTACTCAGTACTTTGTACCAAATAAATGTTACTCTTGAGTAATTCCCTGGGTGGCTAGTTTCTACTTTGACTTGAGTATAAATATGTTGAAGTAGTGCTACTCTCACTTGAGTTTGGGTTCTCTACCCGCCTCTGTTTTTAAGTGTTTTTAAGTCCGAGTCTTTTCTTCTGATGGAAGAGACTTGATAAGTGAAAATAAAAATGATAAATAATCATCTGAAGTTTCTGTTTAGACACAAACCTTCTTGGATTAGAAATATTTGACAAGTTGCTTCGTGTAACATTCAGGAGATCCTGATTGGTTGAAAACAAAATCCAACTTCCTTAAATTTGTCTCGATATCAGAGTTCAAAAGTTCAATCTGTTTCCTGATCAGAGGAACTATGCCTCTAGTATTTATTTATTTTTAGATATATCAACTTTGCATATGCCCATAAGTAAAACAGGAACACAAGAAAGGCTCACAGCAAACTCTGGCAGGTTCTTCTCCAGGTTTTCTTCTCCTCCGTCCAGCAGTGTAGCTAAAGACGTCCTCAGCACCCGGGAGAAAACCTCCAGCTGCTGACACGCTGTGGAAACACTGGTGATCTCTCCCTGATAGCCTGCATCAGAAATGAGCTGGACAAGGAAAAAAAAAAACACAAAATATGAGGACACTTCTTCAGCCACAAACCTACACATCATTTGATTTGTGGATATAGTAAATATAGCAGCAGGACCTCAGAATAAAGAACTGGTTCATCTAATGTAAATAATTCCAGATCAAATCAAAGTAGAAAATATATAACTGTACCTTTACAGTGAAGTTGAGCATCAGGCAGTCTGGGTGAGCCTCTGCCAGCTTGTAGAAGAGATCCCTCCATGTTGTGTGCGCTATCATCTGCTCGAGCCAAGCTGGAGTCTAAAAACAAATCAGACGGTATAAATCTGGACTAGAGCTGTGAGATATATGGGAGAATATGCAACATGTGGCATTATGATGGGGCTGCGGGGCAACAATAAAACTTGTTCCGTCATTATAAAATCATTAAAACTTTCTGTGAGCTTCTGGACAATATTTATTGAAGTATCCATCCTTCTGGGTAAATATATTATTTACCCAGATGAGTTACAAGATGACAAAAGGTAATGATAGCAATCTGATATGCAGTTCTAACAGGGCCTGAAATGTGGCGAATCTGCTCCTTCCTGCTCACAACACCCACCTCTCCCTCCACCGTGAAGATGGAGTCGGCTTTCTGGGGGTCAAAGTGCTTTATCAGGAGGCTCTTGAGGTGGTTTTCTACTCGCTCTTGGACCTGAGCCGGTTCTACACCTGCAGCCCAACGAAACAGCTTACAGATTAGTAACAAAGCATGGATACACTCCACAAAATAAACAGTTGACAAGGTGTTTCCATGCTAGTTTTCCTGTATTTCTTTACTCACCCATCTGAATGAGCCACTCTGCCAACAGATTAACAGTCTGTGCAACAGCAGAGTAGTTCTCAGAGAGAAGCTGGATGACGTGTTCTGGAGAGCCGCCTGCTTGGAAATATCTGCAACAGCAGCAGCAGCAGGGCTTTTAATACTTCTTATGTTTTTGCTTTTTTTTAATCACATCTATCTGTTGCAGATCAAACTAATTGTAACATCAAACAAAATAAGCAGAGTAAATAAAAAGAGATTTCATTCATTAGAGGAAAACGGTTACCCAAAGCAGCCTGGTGTTATGTGGAAAGTTATTAGGACACTGAATGCAGTGACTGGTTGTAAATTTCAAATGGGAAACAGGTTAACTAGTTTAATTGCAAGAAATGCAATTAAAACTTCCGAAAGGGCTACATTTCTTTCAATATCTTTTCTCTTTTCATTTGAAAACTATTTTTTGGATTTCCTCAAGCTAGCTTGTCACATTTAACTGTGAGGAAAGGTCAAAATCTGTCTAATCTGTTAAGGGGTAAAGGGTTTTTCACGTCACTGTATGCAACGTTAGGCAGTTTATTAAATGTTCAAACATAGATAAATTACGCCCCCTTCTGGCCAGTTTAAATATTTACAACAATAATTTATTGCCAAATCAAACACACTTGATAATTTTGTCATATGATAAATAATAGCAGCTGTGTGAAAGTGGAGGTGCTCGGGGCCTTGCATATGCCAAGGTTTTATCTTTATTAGTATTTGTGACCACTGGACAAATCTTTGGGTCAAAAAATATTTTTTAATCTCACTACAGTTACAATATGCAATTATAATGTAATGTAAGCCTTTAAATTTAAAGAAAAGTAATGATATACATTTGTACTCTATGAAGTTTTTTCCAATTGCATGCTAATGCATTTTGACTCATATATGTTTAGTTCTGAGCAGAGCTAAAGTTTTTATGAAAAAACCTGATGAATATTGTTGTGTGGGGATTTAATGGCAGTGATTTGTGGGTATTGTAACCTTTTGAGGGTGTTGAATATTGCAGGCTCCATGATGTAGTCCCTGCTGGAGAATTTCAGCAGACAGTCCTCCTGAACCTTTCCATCGTTTTCCTCATCGTACCCATCCTCCTGAAAGATTCAATAATGTGCCTGGAACAGGAGCTAAAAGCCTGCAGAGGTAATTCAACACATCTCGCTTTCTTTAACGCAACTTTAAAGTGATGCTTTGCACATTAACGACAGGTGCAAGATGCAAGTATACACAAGTTTAATACTGCGTGCTTTCACTTTGATCAGAGTATGCATAGCTGATACGCAATTTAGGATAAAACGTTAAGGCAGTTACTGAATTTAAATGCCATCATTTTTTTGTCAGTTACAAACTGAAGCAACTGTTTTCAACTAATATAAATGCTCCGTATTATTATAATTTTACATTTATTAAACCCTTAAACTGGATACAACTAAATGTGTTGTAATGCGATTACATGAATATCACAGAAAGCTGACGGGAACAGTGATATCTGGGGAGTAAACCGGGGTAAAGCTGGTTAGCCTGCTAACCGAGCTAATGCTAACTAACGGTCGTAAAAGCTGAACAGCAACAAGTCCCGTTCTCACCAGCGGCCCCTCCGAGCTCTCCCAGTCTCCAGCCCCTCCGTAATATTCATCCTCCATGGCGACTGGAAGAAAAGGAGACGCTGCGCCCACCTACACTGACCCAGCTGCGAGTGGTAAATGCTCTTGATAAATATAGCCTCCTTAGCAGGTAAGCTAACAACAACTGGAGGAAGATGGCGACATGGTGACGGCCATATCTATGGTGACGACAAATGCGGTTTGAGCCTTTTCCCCGAGTACAGACTGACAGGCTCACTGGGCTCAAGTTAATGTCACAGCCTGATACTGGATGTTCCTTTGGGTTCAGTTACACATTTATTTTAACCATTATTAACTTTAAATTCATTAAAAAAATGTAATGAAACTTTAAATATGTTGGCAATATAAAATATTTTATTAAATCTTACTGTAGTAGTTAGGAACAGGGGGATTTACAGTACATTTATCCCTGGGAAGAAAATCCCATGTTAAAAGAAATAATTGATAAGAAAAAGTTTCCAGAGGCTCAATTTGTACTACCCTCTTACCAGGACAGCACTTAATCTTGTTCCATTTGTCCATTACCCTTTACAAAGTCCTTTCTTATAATCTTTTCTCTGCAGATTTTTTTAAGGATGGTTTACAGTCACAACCATGACATATATTGATTAGGGTTCATTAAAAATGTCCGGGTATTTCAGGAGATCTTTGAGCCGTCACTCGAACAAGGTTTCTAAAGCTTTTAGAAGAGAAACAAGCCTGTGACCTCTGACCTGAACCATGTAAACCAAGGGGGATGAGGTGATTTTCCCCACATCTTCATCCTTTGTTTTATACAAGTCCAGGCTGGAATGTTTGTTCCCAAAAAGTGAAATTTAAACTTAATCTCACCCAAGCATATGGTTCCAGTTAAGTCAAATATATGACATGGTGGGAAAGAATTTTTTTTCCCTAACATAGTTGCTGACATTTTCCAAATTGAGCCTATTTCAGTTTAGTAGGCAGTGGGAGAAAGAAGTAGTTCTGTCATGTCAAATCATTAGAGGTTCCTGATCATAAAAAAAGTATACCTTTAAAATGCTTTAGTTGCAATTACTTGACACATTGATACTTTAAATAATTTAATAAAATGTTGTTGCTTTATAAATAATGGTTTGTTTGCATCTTGTACAGTGCTCTACTTTTATTTTGCAGCATTTCCTCAGTCTCAATGGATTTGCTTTCTGAAAAAATAAACCTGAAATAGAAAAAACAAAACTGTTAGGGATACTACAATTATGTGCTGTTCAGCTACAGAATAATGGATTATATATTTAATACAGTGGTATGTATAGTCCTTTAAAATTAACTTTCTAATTAGTTTGTGCTTTCAAGCAGCAACCTGAATGTTTCCTGAATACGTTACCCGTTTCTGCCACACAGCAAAACCGTCAGGATTCAGACTAAAATGTCATTTCGCATGTTTAGAGAGAAACAAAGAGCCCACATGGGAACAAACATTTTATTTAATAATGCAAACTGCAACATATGAATTATATTATTTATCCAAAGGAGCAAGAAAAAGGTCATATACCCGTGGCGAAAAAAATTACACAGTTTGTGTTAAATCTAAGTCCAACACAATATTTTCAACCTCAACCATAAAGGGAAAACTCACCCAAAATAAACCTAAATGTACATTCCTTTAATGTCGGGCCGTTCGTTCTCACTTTGTGAACATCCTCGAGTCTTTTCCAGGACTTTCATCTTCCCCCTGCAGACGGCACAAAAAGGAAACCCAACTTCATGTCTAAGCCAGTGAATCATTAAGGGATACGGGCAAAAGATCAGGTGCAAACATCTGCACTGGTAGGAGATAAAGAGCCGCTTCTGTTGAGAGGTGCACAAATATCTACTGTACTGAGTGACATTTTAGGATTTGTGAGGTGAATTCTTCAGGGTTTTTGCATCAGGAAGGCATCTTATCAAAGTTTCTCTACACACAAATATAGCTCAGGTGAAAACTGAACCTGAATCTGTTCAGCTATTGCTCAGATAAATAATATTTACTCTACAAGGAAAAGATAAGCTTCACATTGTTCAGATGTAGGTCAAAGAAAAACAGTTATGAAATGTCAAAGAGACATTTTTTGGTTGGGAGAAAGAAAAAAAACAAAACAAAAAACAAAAATAACAAGAAGAAATCCCTGCGCCATTGGGTTTTTCTCTCAAACCACATCTGCGTCCAGTCTTGGAAAGTTTCATAAAGGATTAGTTGATTAGCTGAAAAACCAACCCTGACAAAAACAGTGAAAGAAGTCTTTAGTAACTCTAGGAGGAGGGGGGAGGAAATAGCACCATGTTCACTGAGGGCAAGCCAGAAGGTAAAAAGGAGAAGCCACAGCAGACACACAGTTCACATGTGTGTTTCGGTGCTGCGGCCGGTGTAAAAACGACTGCTCGTCCTTCAACAGCACGGTTTGGTCTTCACTCGCCTCGGTCGTAGTCGGGCTGTGTGCAGCTTATGCAAATATAGTCCTCTCTCTCGGCGCGCTCGGCAGACAGTCCCACGCAGACCTGGTGGAACCACTGGTTACAGTTACCGTCACACTGGACCCAGTTCACCTGAAACGACAACAATACCAGGATGAATGTGACTAAAAACACTTGAGTCAAAGAACGAGGTGAAGTGGATGATTAAAACCGACCTCGTCGCCCTCGGGCTCTCTGCACCACGGCGCTGCACACAGCGAGAAGTCCTCCTCCGAATCAGAAAGAGCCGGATCCGACGAGGTGTGCGATGGGGAACTTGTCCTCTTCGACTCTTCGCTCCTTTCTTTGCTCTTCTTCGGCTTCTTCTTGCGAGACTTTTTGGCCTTCTCGCTGTGCTGGGAGTCCGAACTTTCCTTCCGCCGTTTAGTCCTTTTGCTTTGTCCGTTCACTTCCTTCTTCAGACTGGAGCCTCCGTTCTACAAACATTTGAAAAACGCTTTATAAGCCCATTTCAGCTTGGCTTTTCGTTGCATCATGAACACGGAGGTGGATTTGTACCTTGTTGTGTCGGGGGCTCCCCTCGTCGGACTGCTCCTCCCCGTTCCTACTGGGGGAGTTGTGAGAGGACGGCGGGGCCAGTTTGTACAGCAGATATCTGTACAGCTGTTCGGTCTCAGGCAGGGTGACCTGCAGCAGGAAGCCCTCCACCATCAGCTCCTCCAGCTCAGGACCAAGTGCTGCAATAAATGCATTGCCATTACTATTAAAAAGAAACTGAAAAATAAAATGAAAACACTCTCCAGAGGACAGCTAACAACACAAACCTTGGAGTGGAATAGAGAGATGCTTTGTGTGAAATGAACCATTTATTTCCTGAGTCAAATATGAAGATGTTTTAGGTCCGAGTCGCCCCTGAAACACAGTTTGTTTGCAGCTTTAGACAAACAGATCTCCTGACCGGCTTCAACAGAAATTCACCATCGTGAACTTCTCATCTTTTGATCATTTTTAATGCATTTTATTGGGTTTTGATTCATAACTTTAAAATCCAAGAAAAAAGAAACGTGGTTTTCAAAAACTTGTTATAAAGATCTGAAAAGTTCGGTGTGTCTATTCAGTCATTCTGGATTCATTCCAGAATGTTTCCACCACTTCTGTACGTCTACAGGGTGCCATTCTTCCCCTCCCCCATTTTTTTCCCTGTGAACATAGTCTTGGCATAGATCCTCAGTTGAATTTAGAACGGAACTTTGACTGGGCCAGTTGAACACGCTTTGGACTAAACCATTACATCTGTATGCATGTTAAACACTGAGCTCTTGCAGCCTCAGATGGGTTTTCGTTCAGGATCAATTTGTGTGTTGCTCTCTCCATCAACAAATGAATGCGTTTTATTTTTAAAACAAAGCACTGCTTTGTGTTGCTCTGTCATTAAAATCCCAATAAAATCCAATAAAGTTTGTGGGTTTAACAGGGGAGAGATAAAAAAAAAAAAAAGTTCAAGAGGTTCGAATAGATTTGCAAGACATTCAAACTCACCGTGGTTGGCACTCTCTCTAGCAGCCCGTCGCTGCAGGCCTGCTGGACTTTGTGCTGCCACCTCACCGTCCTTTCGATGAGGAAGCGCAGCGCGTCTCCCTCTGGCAGACGAACCCGGATCCTCTGCAGCGAGGCCAGCAGCGGCAGGACCTTGTCCAGAGGAGGCTTCCTCGATCGCTGGCACAGCGGGCAGAGCCAGGCCTGGCCGTACTCCGGCTCTGCTGCCGTGGTGACGCAGTCGCGGTGAAAAATGTCTCGACACAGCTCGCACTGAACCATGGCGCCTGACGGGGCCTTTTGGCAAACGCAGACGGTAAGTGCAGAGAAGTTTTCAGCAGGCAGAAGTTTAGACTCGTTGGACGCTCTGAGCGCCAGCAGCAGCTCCATCTCCCTCTGCCTCACGTCGGCCAGAGCGCTCATCTGAAGGGGAGAGAGAGAGAAGATCTGATTTAAACTAACTCTGCCAACGAGCAGCAGACTCATTTACAACTGGAGCCGTCACAGGTCAAAAGTAACTTCAGCCACACTTCCTTCTGTGGCTGACAATATTAGAAATGCATTAAATGACTAATAATTCAGTTTGGTTTTTAAATAAGAGACATTTTACTGCCTAAAATGCAATAGCATATCATTCCTTTAGTGCACGGTTTAGCATTTGTAGCAAAGGATTGATGTACAGCTAAAAAGTACTTTCAACATCAACATGTGGAAAGTTCTGCCTTTTCCACTCATCAATACATTGTAGGACTGATCTGTTAATTATTTTTTAATAGTTGATTAATAATTGGAAAGCAAAAGTTACTTAATAAGATTGTTTTTAACAGTGTAGAGCTATAACTATACTGTTTGAGGAGTTCTGGGTGGAACACATTTAGAGACAAAGACGTTTTTGTCTCAAATCTTCAATGCAAAATGTATAATTAAGACAAGTGTGCTGCTCTTTCTGGAAATGGCATCTTTTTGAGTCTGTATGCTCCAGTTAATGCTTAGTCGGTCACGAAATTGGTTGATTATCAATAATCAATTAATCATGATTGAACGCTCGTTTGTTGTACTCACCGCAGACGGAGAGTCTTTGCTGTCAGACAGAGCTCTCTCCACGTCGCACACCGACTCCAGTTTTAGGGAAGCTTTTTTATTGAGCTGCAGAGCTTCTTTTACTTTTTTAGATCTGCTCTTCTGTTGCCCAGAACCGACATCACATCTTGGACAGAGGACCTGAAAGCACGATTGATTAAAAAAAGATATCTTCATTATTTTTAACTACAAGTGGGAAGCAGATTTGAACAGAATCGCACTCCAAAATCTCTTAACCTCGAGGAGCGACAGGGGGGAGTTTTTCAGTAGGAATGTTTTCGCTGCGCTCTCTTTCCAGCTCTGCACGTCGCTGATCAGAGCCTTCAGTCGGCCCAGCAGGTCGAGCCTCACCGGGATGCCGTCCGCTCTGAGAACCAGCTCAGAGAGGCTGTCCAGCACGGGGATCCGTCCCCCCATCTTAAAAACAAGAAAAACATTTTTATTTTAATGTCCAAGCTCACTCACCCGTTTGAGATGTACGGTAAAATAGTGTTTTACCTGGAGCATTTCTGCTTCGTTAAGCCACTTCTTGGCTTTAGCAACGACATCCTTCAGCTGCAGACAGTTGGGCAGATAAGCAGGGATGTTCTCCACTTCCTGTAAAGCGGCATCCAGCATCTCAACGCTGGGATACGGCCTACGAAGAGAAAGGAGACAGTCGTTGGCTGAGAGTTTTAATATCGCACTCCCTTGTGATTCTGTGCAACAATAATACAAGGTGAGGCATATGAGTCTCATAAATCTGCTTATTTAAAGCAGTTAGAGACCTTAAAGTTTTAGGTGTAGAGAAGCAAATTTAAACCAAAGTAAAAAACAACAAAGTACAGGGTTTGAACACTTTCCCCACAGTAAAATTCAACATCTTTTCAAGTATTTTCAAGGTATGTTGTACAGCTTTTTCAGCACCATATTTTTGAAAGAAAAACAGTACAAATCAACTAAAAAAAAAAAAGATGATTTCAATTCACTATTTGATATTTATTACAGTGATTGTGATAATATTCTACAGCAGGGAAAAGGTCAACTAATGAAATGTTATGTTTTGAAAAGTCTCTCTCACTGTAAATCTGACTGATCTGAGAACAAAACAAACAAAACACAAATCCCCCAATTCAAAGATTGAGTCATGAGGTAGAATAAATACTCATTACATTAAACAAATTGGTTAGTGTCAAGGTAAATGAGCGTCCAGCTCAAACAAAATGCTTCAGCACAATACAAATAATAAATCGACTTCCTGTAAAGACTCCTTTTTCCTAAAGGTTTATTACAACTTTATTGCAAAGCTGTGCAGATAGAATATTAAGCACTTCCAAGGACTTTATAGCGAAATTGAGCACTTTCAAAATCTTGAGAAAAAAAAAAAAATCACCCAAGTGAAATTCAAGCATTGAAGGATTTCAAGCACCCCGACAATGAAACGTTCCTACCTGGCGTCCATGAGGCCGAGCACCCGCTCTTCCCACTGCTCCGACACGGTCAGCAGCTCCTGCAGGCGAGCCATGGCTCTCTCCACGGAGCTGTGGGGGGCCAGGCCCACTCCCTGGTCTATCAGCCTCCTCATGGTGTCCAGACACAGGCTGTCGGGCCGGCTGCTGGCTTGCTGGACCGCCTCCAGCCAGCGCGCCTGCTCCAGCCGCTCCCTCAGCAGCGGCAGCTGCGGCAGCTCCACGTCCAGACCCAGGCTCACGTCCAGCAGCTCCTGCAGCTCCTGGGGGCTGGGCGCCTCGTCGGACAGCAGACGGTTGCTGCGCTGCTGGAAGTCGTCCACACGGGTCAGCAGGTCCTGGAGGTCACAACAACGGTTAGGTCGTTTCACATAATCTTTGTTTTTGAAGTGGAATGAGATATATAAGCCTCTTTCTATCTCCAAGAGCAAAGAAGAATGCATTTGGGGGGAGAAAAAGCAAAACAAAAAGAGTTGGTACAAACACACAACTTTTCCATGAATATTGATTAAAACGTTTACTTTTAGTAAAGGAGCCTGTCGGATGTTGCATGGCAGGTTGTCCAGCTGTTGGACGAAGGACCTCAGCTCTTCCACAGTCAACTCGTTCTGGTTTTGGGACTTTCCTCCTCCAGAACGATACCTGACACACACACACAATGAAAAACATTCAACACGACAGTAAAGAAAATGAGCTACGTCCTATGGATCTGTGGCAGAAAGATTAGGTTATTCTAAACCAGCTTTGCTCTTTTGTTATAAAGAGCCAGAACAGAAGCAATGCTGGTTTAATTTCTAAATACCCGAACAGGTTGGCAAATACAGCCTATTAAAATCAAGTGTGGTAAATATTCGGGTTTTAAAAAGTCCTAGTTCAGTAGGTATTCAGTGTGCTTCAATAGACAAAAATCAACAAAAATATAAAGAAAAAATATATAATACAAAAATATTTCTTTTACTTTGGTTAGGTGGAAACAACAAATATGTAATTTCAGAAATTAAGTTTTTACTTTCTAAAACATAAAGTAAAAAATACATGATTGACTGGAGATTTGATTGGATTTGTACAAGTAGGTAGAGCCAATGCCTGATAGATTATGCAAATTTTGAAATAAGATTGTGACCATTTTTGAAAAATAAAAAACCCCATAACTTTGGCGTTGTTTTGATACTTTGATAACCCAGCAGTACCTGAATGCAGCACACAGCTGTTGGGAAAACCCCTCATCATTAGGATTCCTCCTTGTGTTTTATAGGAAGTAAGAACATTAATCCGATTGGCTGCAACAGGCAGCCGTCTGGATGTGAGCCCATGTTCCTCCAGTACCACTGATGTTTCCATCTCCTGCTGTTCTGGGTGTTTCCTGGTATAAATACTCCTACATCTCTACTACCACCACATAATTTATAACAAATAAAACCCTGCCCACTTCAGTGAAATAAGCCTGAATCATACCTAGTTTGATTGACAACAAAACAGAATATTTCCCTCCTTATGGTTTAGCAGGAATGCAGCTGGATCGGTCCAGCCGCACCTCAAGCTTATTTTTAGTACCTCGTCTGCCTCTTCCCGTTGAGAAGCTGCTGTGCCATCACAGCAACTTTATCAGCCTCAGAGGTGACGGTGCGCAGCTGATCCAGGAGGCTAATTTTAGGGAAAGCCTTGGTTTCAGCTTGCTCCACTAAGCTGTGAAGTTCCTCCAAACCTGAGCAGAAAGCAGAACTGTGTCTCAGGAAACACGAAGAGCAAAACCAACTGTTGAAACGTCTCAGAGTGACGTTTCATGAAGGTTATGTGGCACCTTTTTTCTTGGCTCCTTTGTTTTCCACAATGTCTTCAACAGCAGAGAGCCACTCTTTATAGGACTCCGACCGCAGCTTCACCGACTCCATCAGCGGATGTAAATCGTCGAGGGTAAACTTAAAACTGTTGGAAAAGATGACACGAGCTGTAATTATTTTGATTTAACAAACATCTCCAGAGCCATCATTAAATAAAACTCAGCAAGTGTTAAGGTACATTTTAAAATAACTTGTTTACTTTTACCCAAGATTTCTGAATGGAATCAAAACTCTAAATAAACGACATGGCAGTAAAATTCACAGGTGACTTTTCTTCAGTTGTTTTGGTTACTGGAGACTCACTGGAGTGTGAGGTTGCTATGGGGACAGGAGCAGAGGTGTTGGGCGTGGTACAAACAAGCCATCTTGTCAGGACTGCAGGAGCAAACGATGCCAGACAAGTAGCAGGTGGTCCGACACTTGCAGCACTGCCGCCCCTCATCTGGGAGCAGTTCGTAATCAACTTGTCGAGACTGGACCACGCCCTGGAGACAAACACCCAGACATCAGAGCCACAGAGGAGAAAATGAAGCCAAACGCAGCATCGGTGCAATAATGCAGGTCTCCTACAAGTTGGTCTGAACATCGCCTTCATACTAAGTTTTGTTCATCCTCCCGTCTTTAAAGTAAATTAAATAAACCTCAAAGCGTTATGCTTCTCACCATTTTGTTGATCTTTTCTCGTAGCTTCCTCTCCTCCTGGATCATGGCGGTCATGTCCTCCAGCAGTGCCGACGCCAGCTCCACATCCATCGTGTCTGCTTTGAAGGCCATGTTGCAAATCATCTCGTCGTGGGAGAAGACGCAATATCTGCTCAGCTGACGGTAATGGTCCACGCAGTTACGGCCAATGGGCATCTGCCAGAAAACACGAAAGCGAGTTCAGGTGAAAGAATGAAAACCAGCATCAGTCCATAAGACTGGTTGTATATCCCTAATGCGTTCTGGAAAAAAAATAATTCTATTCACTCTAGATGTCTCCAGAAGAACAAAAATCATATTTTTCCCTAAGAGCTGGTTAGTTCTATTCCCTAAGAACTGGTTCAAAGGGATTAGACCAGTCGACTCATATGCAGATATAATCTTTTGCTGTACAAGCAGGACTCCTCACCCAGTCCATGGTGCAGAAGTTGACAGCTTCAGCAAAGTTGAAGCCCTGATTGAATCCGCTGTGATAAGCTCTGGGGAAAGTGATCACGAACTCGCCTGCACACTGGTTGGTGCGGTAGATCTACACACAGCCAGAAAAATGGACATTTATTTCATGCTACATTGTGAAAAATGAAATTATGATTGATAATTTATGCCAGTTTTGCGTTCTTTAATGAGCTGCACTAAATGAGCGTGAAAGCCGAGCAGATTACCGGGACGCCGTTGTTCATCAGCGTGTTGGGATTCATGATGGTCACGAGCTGATGGAGCAGGTCAGGCTGAGACTCAAACAGCTCCGGAGCCAGTTTCTTCATGACGGACTCCAGGTGCTCTGCAGCATAACCAGGAGCTCCGTACCACGTCTTTGGCTCACCCCTGCACACAAGACAAACAACTTCATTAGAAAGAACGAAGACTCATTTAAGTTTGTCTGTACCAGATCATGTTACATTAACGTATTGTTGAAACATTTTATGGAGACGGAACATGCACAGAAAAAACTAGCTACTTTTCAGCTAAGCTGCCAGGTCAGAAAATAAATACAGTAATTAGTTTTCAGTATGGATGCAATGTAGCCAAAGTTGCTGGGTTGCATCGTTTAGAGGGTTTTTGAATCTAGGGAGATAAATTTTGAATGCTGTAAACTGCAGTTCTCTGAAGGAGATTGTAATTTGTTACAATCTGCATCAGCAAAGAAACAAACTAAGGTGAGCCATAAACACATAGATGCACCTCAACCTGCAAAGTCAGCCACAAAGCAACAACTGTTCCCAGTGTAGGGTGAATACAATGTTGTAACAAGGCAGCAGAGGGTTCTTTACCAGTGAAGGTAGTTTATGGAGTAGCTCCAGTGATCCTCGATGTGCCAGCAGAAAGAAGAGAAGCACATCCCCACGTACAGCCAGGGAACCTTCATCCCACAGATGTCGGCTGTAATGTGAGTCAGCACCGAGGCGTCCAGCACCGGCATGTTGTTCAGGTTCCAGCCGCTGGTCAGGTAATGCTGCGGGCCAGACACAGGTCTCAGCACTGCGCCTCCACTACACACTCAGATCGAGCCAAGAAAATAACTCTTCTCTAACCCGCATCAATATCACACAGTTTGAGCTTTTTTCTTTTTTCTCCTTTCTTTACAGCTATCAAGATGTCATCAACCTTTTTGTTTTTGTAGAAATTATATTTCCAAACAACAGTGGCTCAATGTGAACGTTTACTAATGAGAAAGGAAAAACAACACCTCGCTCCAACAGTAGAGAAGTGTACTATCTATCCTGAGAGACAAACAATACCTCGTCCTCCGGAGAGACTTCAAAATGGCTGTTTCTCACAGGAAAACCACTCCCAAACTCCTTGGAGGCGATGTCTGCTCCGTACTCCACAGTGACATCTTCCTCAATGGTGCTGACAAGTCGCCAAAACTCCTTCTCCACCAGCTCAGTAGGAACCATCTGAAAATGAAAACACTCATTGCATTATTCCCAAATACCTGCTGAACCAAAACAACTGAACCAGATGGATTAAAAAAAAAAGCAAATTAGTCTATCATGTAATTTCTTTTGTTGTCTGCTCTCTTTTAGGTCTGAACCAGACTCTTCACCACTAATCTGTGTATAACAGGTATAAGCCCCCGATCACACACAACAAACTATTTTAAGGCATGAAATCAGTGCCTTTGTTTAGATTTACTCGTATCATCAGTAACAGAAAAGCTAAAATTGGTTCCTCTGAGATGGGAAAGAATGTATTTGTCCAACAACTTGAAGTTGGACAGAACATTTTCATGCAGCACACATAAAATCTTTGCATCTTCAATTGTACCATTTTACCTAATTATGTTATCCCCCCATTTTCTGAATTGTAAATGCATCCTTAACACTTAAACATTTTTATTAAAGGTTAGTGTAACAAATTAAGAATTTAATAGAAAAATCACATCAAAGGTGTGCATACATTGTTTTGAATAAAAAAAATAGCAAAGAGCTGCATTCAGTTGCTCCTTAGCCCAAATGATGGGGACCTGAACAAAGCCACACTTTTCCTTCCCTGCTTCACTCTGTGAGATTGAGAACAGGCAGAAGAGGAAAACCATCGATGTGCCATACATATTTAATATGCAAAGACAACACGAGTTGTTAACTCCGTCCAGTAAAGAGTCATTTTTGTAAAATTAAACACTTTGTGAATACTGACTTAAAACTCCTGCTGCAATTCGAATGAGCTACATGGCTTACAGTGATCAGCTCGACTCTTCAGGATGCTGACTCAGTCCTTTTCTTTGAAAAAGACACAATTTGTGTCCAAATGAGTTTCTGTAGAAGAACATTCTCTGACCTCTCGGAGAGTTTTATAGAGAGCTACTGTTCCGCTCTAACACTTCACCAAAACACACAACACTTTATTATTTAATCGTTACCATTGAGTCAGCACAAAAGGATTCATAAATACAGCATTCAGGTGTGTAACATGTTTTTCTAGCTAATTTGAATCACCATGCATGAACAAGACCAAGAGAAAGACTTGCTCTCCTGGTTCATAAACTCCTTTGTGTCGAGTACCGATCTCTCCCGTCTGTCCAGTGTATGCTGAGCATGTAAGCATCAAACACAGGAAGCAGCTGCAGCTCACATGATGTGATGACGTTCACCATAATCAGTGTAAAGGGTGAAATCATTTGGACTGTCATGGAGACCCCGGAGTTGTTAAAACCAATTCAGAAATTAGACAATATCCTGCTTTTTGCAGTGATTTTTTTATTTACTGGTAGAATTTGTAATCTTATCCATATCACTGGTATTATGACGATATAATATATGCCCAATATATTGGTAACCTTGGTGCACTTAACTGTAGTTTATGAACTGTGATGTAAAGTATTTTTAGACGAGGTCCAATTAATTTTAGAGATTTATCCATCAACGTGTTCGTTTACAAAGCTGCCCTGTTCAGCTGAACCAAAACTGAAACCACTGAAAACCTTTTCAGACCCATGCTGAAACCAGCTTAACTGATCCAACATTTTATAATGGTTATAATTACCTGTCCACTTCACCAATTCCTCCTTAAAAATCGAAATAATTCTCATCCTCATAATTACTGCAAATTAAGCCACCAAAACAGCAATATTAGGGAAGAGAGCAACACAAAGCTCAGGATCCTTTACAAGATAAACTGCAAATACACATGGTGATGTACGCTTACATGAACTGGCATGTTGAAGTAATCAGACTTGAACGAGTCGGCCATGTCCCCAAAAGCTTGGAGGGTGTAGCTCCTGCCGGCTTGCTCAAACCCAAATGCTACAGGAGGTTTACCACATTCCTGCAAAACAGACAGAAACAACAACAGATGCTCAACGTAATCAGGACTCCCGGGAGTTTGGTTGTAGAATCCCAGTTAGCAGCAGACAGCAGCAGCTCACCTGAGCCAGGCACTTGGGACACCTCCAGTCACCTTTAGGGACGTCGTGAAGGGGCGGAATGAGACAAAAGATGTGGTAGCTGTCGTCGCAGCCATCGCACAACAACAAGCGGTCCTCTGCACTCCCACTACCACATATCAGGCACATGTACTGGTCCACCTACGGGGAGACAAATGACGACAGACTTGTAACTTCCAAGCTGCAAAAACAAGACTGAAACAGTTCTGCCTCAGTTGAAAGCGTAAACCATTTACTTTATTTTGTGGAGGTTTGTTTATTTTATTTAAATCAGCTTCTTCGTGTTCTGTTGGGTCCGCGTGTTCGGTTGGCTCCTGTTTTATTTCAGTGACTGCCATTCGCACTGAAAGACAAGGACGGACATCCGACAGACACTTTAGGAGTCTCTAAAAACAGAACCGGACATTTCAGTTTTCCATTTATTACTCCTACCAGGTTCTGTTTTGCCAACATAGGTTCCCATTCTCCTCCTCAGATTGGGGCGATTCTCACAAATTTCACCAGGTTCCTTTTTGAAAGAGAGCCGCTGCAGTCATAAAGGAAGAAACACACAGAAACAGAGTGAGTTTGACCAGTAGACACAAACAAAACCACTGAAAAGTCAACTACTTGTAAAACTGAGTCGCCAGCTTGTTTGTGGTGTAAGTATCTCATGATGTGGTCAAAAGAAGCTACAATCTGAATTAAAGGGATACAGGTAAAACGAAATAAAAAAAGCATTTAAACATTTCTAATTTCATCTTCAGGCCTTTGGATTATTCATATGACATTAGAAAATAAACATGTTTCTTCCCCTGTTTAATCCTCCAAATTTCAATAGTGAAACTATGCAGGACACAGTCAGTCAGACGGATCCAGAGGTTGGTTGGAAAAATCCAAGATGATCGCTGTGAGTGAGCCAATAAAAACCTTCATTTACAAATATGTTGAGTGCTTATACTTTCACCAGCTGCGCACTATTGGCGTCAAATGGCAATAGTGAAACTAACTTATACTTTTAAGTTGCAGGAGAACTGGCAAGAAAACAAATCTGACAGACTTACTTCGGATCGCATTCGTTTAGCCCGGCGAGCGATGCTGCAGGTCTCTTGGGGCTGCACAGACTGGCGCTGTGGCAGGTCATGTGGCGTGTACTCCTTGTCTTTAGTGTCGTTGGTCAAGGTGGCCTTCTAAAGGACCGACAGGACAATTTGATGTGAAAATATAGTATAAGAATACCTTAAAGGTCACTTGTGTTAAAATATACCAAAGTTTTAAAAGGTAATGGCTTCAAAACAGGTGAAGTTTTCTTTGCAGTGCATACATTGAGCAGAACATTTCCCTCCTGTATGAAGTATAAAGAAGCAGCATGTTTGATAAACAGATAGTTATCAGAAATGATAGCCTGGACAATTAAAAATATAAAATCAGCTTGTTATATTTTGTTGCTCCATAAAGACAAGAATAGAAAAAAGGTGATATTCTGTCAAACACACACCTGAAAGAGTATGAATCAAAAATAACAAATGTTACAAGTTAAGAATATTTTGATGTTTATAATGTTTTGCATCTTTTTCAGCAACTTTTCAGTTCCAAATAAAAGCAAACTAAAACAAATCCAAGAGTTATCCATCAAAGATTATTACATTTATTTTACAAAATGAAAAAAAAAACAGTTTAGTAGTCCACTTTGACTTCATAACATCACATCATAGAGCTTAAAAGTGAGTTGTAAGGACTTATAGAGTAGTCTAATAAACTTCTACACAGCTGTAAGCAATAAGAGTGATGACTGGTGCAGCGAATAGGAAACAGGTGATGGGACGTACAGGCAGATTGGATCCAATCTGGAACAGGTTATATGGGTAGAGGACCCGCTCATAATGCGCCCGCAGATGAGAGCCGATGGCCTTGCCAGGAGCAAATCCCATCTTGACTGATATCTTAGTCCAGCGGCGTTCTCTGCAAACCGCGTCGAAGCCTCCCTCTTCATTTACCAACTTAAACACAAAGCAAGTGGAAATGTTTGAAGGAACAGTGCTATTATGAGAGGGCCAACTGGTAAACATTTGAACAAAAGTCTAAAAAATTTGAACTCAAATAATTCAGCGACATCTTCTGTGCACATCTGCACTTACGTTTGTCATCATCTAACTCACCTTATTGAGTTGGTACAGATCTAAAATCTTTCTTTCGACATGAGGAATTTTCAGAGTGCATCCTTGGAGCTCCCAAAATTTTGCAATTTGATCCAGGAAGTTGAGTTTGACTCTAGTCTGAGCCTAGAGGAAAAACAAATAAATCACTGAAAAAAGCTGTGCATACCAAAACAAAAACAGGCCGAGAAACTAAGCTATTCACTCTCACTTTCTCACTGGGTGAGAGAAGAATGAACACAGTGATGACTTAATCTAAAAAAGATGGTTTTATGCTCAACTTTTATACATGAGTACTTGAATGCATCAAATAAAAATACCTCCAACTCATTAAGCCTTTGTATTCGTGGCGTGAACTTTAGTCTGTCAACATCACAAGCAAAAGGTGGCTGCCATTCCTGCAGGAAAGAAAAAATAAATAATAAAGGTTGGTTTTTGTGGCTACAGAGAAATAGTTACCAGAACATACCAGGTACAGGAGAAATAAAGAAAGAAAAAAGTTTGTGTTTAGGAAACTGTGCACAAAGAATTGCGAATTTCCTGTCACTTTGGTTAATATGTGCCGAAGATTTTGCGATAAGACATTATTTTGTTTGAGAAATTGCAATGGACCACTGATTGGGTCCTGTGACTGGAATGTTGAACAAATTCTCAGTCCAGCTCTCAACACACACACACAAAAAAAAGAACCCAAACTGTTGAAACAGAACCAAAAAAAAGAAAACATCTTCAGCCAAAACTGGAATCCATGGGGATCTTTTAATAAAATAACATGTACTCTGACCTCTCAGGGGACAATATTTAATAAACAAACAAACAAAGAAATGACAGCATTTTTTTGTTTCGTCATTATTGCTGGAATGACATTATCTGGTGACATTCCAGTATACAGGCATTTATGTTTTGAAATATTAAAAAGCAGAATGTTGACTTTTACAGTCAATTTCTAATTAATCATTTGTTAGATTCAAGTCCAAGGCTCCACAATAAAACAAGTGAAACTCAACACATGCTACACATCATCATTACTGTTGCCAATCAGTGTGAACAGATTCACTGAACCCAGAAAACAAAGTGCAAAAACGTGGATGCAGTTTTCAAAAGCTGGTGGTCTACAACCTCCTTTTATTGCCCTCCTGCTACTTTTGGGCTCAGCATTAACCAACGAGGTATACAATAAGTTCATGCGATACTTTTTAATAATTCAATAAGGAGCAGAAATGCCAATTAAAATAACCACTTTATTAAAATGACTGACTACTTTGCATGACAAATGAATTCCTGCAAACCAAGACAGATAAGAGCCACAGGGAGGCT
This sequence comes from Micropoecilia bifurca, assembly GCA_903067075.1. NCBI lineage: Eukaryota > Metazoa > Chordata > Actinopteri > Cyprinodontiformes > Poeciliidae > Micropoecilia > Micropoecilia bifurca. The sequence goes on from CAEGAF010129509.1 coordinate 23,720, forward strand.
GATGCTGAAGCGTATTGGTCGCTGCTACCAGTCTAAACATTGTGATTCTTATAATCAAACTCTGAAGCAGCATTTCTCACGCACACGCACACACGCGCGCACACACACACACACACACACACACACACACACACACACTTCCTACGAGCCTTGAGAACAGAGTTGTGGTCCAACAATCAGCAAATGAATTTCAGTTGTGCGTTGTTAAAAGTGCGATGGCACACTTCCTTGTACGACTGAGAGGATTTGCAAACGAGTGTAAAACGAGTGGTGAAAATTTGTCCCGGAGTGTGAAGGGAAGCTGGGCCTCTCTCACAAAGAGCATGATTATAGTAAACATTGAAATATTTCATGTTTTGCTGGAAGGGCTGTATTAGAATGAATAAAACTAGCAAAATAGGATGAAATGTCTTGATTTCGGACAAAGGAGGCTATTGAAGGCATGCCCTAGGGTTCTTTAGTGACCTTTAGCCCAGTTTAAATATATTCTTAGACAAAGTAAACGGAAACTGCAGTCCCCACAACGCTTTTTCTTTCATATATGGATGGTTTGAAATCATGACCTGAAGTTCTGCTACTGTATGTTAACACATAGTGATATAAGTCGTTATTGTTCAAGAAACCAGTTGTTTTATGTGCACATTTTTTTGTCAATAATAAAGCGATGTTTGGAAAGTTATTCTTTGCACTTAACGTGTGTAGTTTGACCACTCCTACTACCGTTTCGCCTATATTCATTAGGATCCAGGAATGTTTTCTGTCTAGGGTTAGTGACTAACAAAAGCACACTGAGGTTAAGACCCAAACAGCTTAACTTGGTTCAGAAACAGTTTTTAAAATGCTTTCATTTTCAGTTTTTAAGAGTCATTTTTAACAACTCTTGTTGTGATATTGTCCTTCCAAGATGACACTAGGATAACTCCTCATTCCTAAAAAATCTTCCATGTAAAACAAACCAAACCAAAAAAAAAAACACTGTTTACTATACGTCTACAAAATAACACAGAGCAGACTTAAAAACATTTCTAACCTGCACAGAACCCCGGAGGAAATTCTTACCACATACTCTGCACCCAGAAATCTCTGATCAGAAACAGGTTGTGGTGAAATGTTTACTTCCGCTTCAAAAACGTTTTTTTAAGAGAGGGGGAGAAAAAAATGAAAAACGGAAATAAAATGGAGCAAAGAGGTTGCCTCAGGAAAGCTCTAAACACAGACTACTATATATAGAGGCGTCAGAGAGCGTTAAACTCTCCTTAGAGAAACAAAACGACTTATTAAAAGCTCAAACAAGAGACTAGATACCTGGAAGACACTTCCAAGAGTTAAACATACACCTCAATGGAAATTATAGATTAGTTACTCGTCTATTTGCAACTCGATCATAGAGTTGTTATGCGTTTATTATAAACAAACACTGTACTGTGACAGATCCAAGTGCAAATGGGCAAATAAAAACTACATTAAAAATTGCATTAGTTAATCTTAATTCACTTCTGCTGATGAGCTACTAGCCATCAGCAGTCAATCTTTGTTCAAACCTTCTCAGTGGCCTTTGTTTACATGAGCTGGGTTTTTTTTTTTGTTTGTTTTTTTTTTTCTACCATTGGATGAGCAAACACTGAAACGCAGTCACCCCACCCACCGGGTTTTGATAACAATTCAGTTCCTTGTACCCCTGGCTGTCTGGTTAGACCGTGCAAAGTGGGCCTTTTACTGCTTCCAAATTTCTGCAGGACACCACTGCCACGTTATGTGAAAATACACAGGCCCCACAAAACCCCTTTCATCCAGAGCATAATAATGACAAAGGGGAATACAAGCCAGAGACACACAGCAGTCATGCAGAGATAATTTTTTGGGCAGAAATCTGCGTTTTATCTAATGCAAGTTACAGTTTGGGCACACCCTGCAAGAAGGTCTCTGCAATTTGTTATAGCAAAAAAAGGGGGTCAAATTCAGCTTAATTTGTTTTGCCAATCCTTGAATATATGAATTTTTTTTATTGGAAATGTTTGTCAGCTATGAAATGTCAGTGGTGTGGAATATGGATTAAACCCAGCTATTTATCCCGAGCTCAAAAAATAAGTCAGTTTGCGAGCATTAGAAAAAAAAAAAGGTTAAGTCTTTGTGCCCTAAACATTCATTCAACAACATCGATCATCGCACATCGGGTGAAGAGATGCCACACAAAAAGGCAGCGAATAAACAAAAAGTGTCCATTAAGTGTCCAGTTTGAGAGACTCTTTTCACTCCATAAACAGTTGGTCACCGAGCACGTACGTTAAACGGGCCCAACTCTCGCCTCACGCTGGCTAAATCTGTCAGATCCAGCCTCTAAACTTCAGTTTTACATTCAAATACGTTAATAGTCAAATAACCAGTTCAAAATTTTGAGACTCTTTTTTTTTTTTTTTTGCCCTTCCCTTTTTTTTCTCCTCTCTTTTCTCCGGGGGGCCCGAGTCCAGGAAGCACTTGATTCTGCGCAAATGTAAACAATTTACATTACATTTGCGTACTGGCAAACTTCAACGTCTCTATTATTGTTTTAAAAAATATGTCGCATTTTTCACAGAGCGAATCATTAAAGGCAGGTCTAATTTTTATTTTTTATTTTATTTGGATGGAGACACCACATTTCCTCCCGTCTGAAAAAGCTGCTGACCGTTGGTGCCAGCAACTCCAGCTCGGGCTAGCTTACAACGGAGCCGCAATCCGCCATGTTGAAAGCCGTCTAAAAACACAACTTTGTCTGCCAAAATTACTCTCCCACCCCCCCTCAACAGCCGCGACCCACGGCAGCACGCAACAAACTCCAACAATTCGGAATAAATGGAAGAGAAGACAGATAATCACCGGTGGCGGTCGGATTTTGCAGATGCCAGTTTTCTCCGCAATTGGCCGTATTTTGTTGATGTACGCAAAAGGGTCGGCGAATTCCTCCCAGCTGGGCTCAAAAACAGGGCACTCCGGGGGAGGAATAAACTCGTTCAGCTGCGGTTGAGTCATTGTTGCATCTTTGATAAGAGTCCAGATGAAAATAATGTGGGGGAAACGGCTCGCTCACACCGGTTGTATTCGCTTTGAATTTCTGTCTTTCAATTCATGTCCACTCTCTACTCATTGAACTCAAAAGACGTATTATCCAGTTGGACACGAGCTGGTGAGCAGTGCGCTTCCGCTGCGAGAGGTAGACACCCAAGAGTACGGACGTATCTCACAAAAGGACGTGCATCACGGCTTTTTATCGACTAAACAGACTGTTTCGTGCGTTTATCTTTTATGTGAATTGACTATTTTTGTAGTTTATCTTAAATACAATCAGTTTATATCACAGAAAGATAAAAGGCTGGGTAACCACACTGAGATAATCCCTGTCTGACTTGAGACCGTTAAAAGCGAGGACAGTGGGGGGAAATTGTTTTGACTACTAACACGTTGATAACAAGGTTTAATTCCTTATCGGTTCCGTGTTCATGTCAAAAAATTATGGCCGTGTTTGATTCGTTCGTTTTTCTGGCACGGCGGTGCACAGCATTCAGTAGCTTCACAAATAAACCGACGAGACGAGCTTACAGCTCCATAGGCCGCCCGGTTGCGCTGAATGAATAGATTTATCAGACTGTACTCTGTGTTTGCTATTCGAACACACCTACCAGATCACTCCGCGCTGACCGGGACTATGTTTTTAAATGGTCCAAAGAAGCCCATTCATTGGCAGGGAGCAGTCATATGTCCAGGGACCAATTGTTTATATTTTTATAGTAAACATTTGTTCCCAAAGATGCTAACAGCTACTAAAAATAAATCGAAATACTATCATTTTTAGATTTGGACTAACTCTGTTAGATTTAGTGTACCAAAATGTATCAGATGTGTGGCACGTTTATATTTATATCACATAAATACAAGAGTATATTGAGTATATTGCTCAGACATAATGTAGGATTGTAAAGAAAATGTGTACTAAATGACTTATTTTAGCTTAATAACAACTGAATGCTGCTTTTCCGTGTTTGACTCTGCGGATGTAGAGACTTGAATCAGAAGACCTGAGTGTGGAAGTTTGACTCAAAAGATCTTTAATGTATTTTGATGTTAAGCCATTGGGTGATTTATAAACTAACAATAGTATTTTAAAATTTATTCTCTGAGTTATTTTAAAGACCTTAGAACTGGCCTGATGTGCCATAGCAAGTCACCACTTTTCTGTCTTTTGGCCTGATTTAAGAAGCGATTTTTTACTTTATGAGAAAGACTAATAATTTAAAAAAAAAAAAAAATAGATCTTCAGAAACTAATCTGCTAAGACTGCTGCTAAAAACAGTCCAGAGTTGCTTTTGCTTCACACTTCAGAAAAGGCTCATTTGAATGTCCCTGTTCTCCGTTTCACTTGAACTTCCTGGTGGTGGATTTTAGAAAGTAGCTGTAATTTGCAGGTGGCCTTGGCTGTTTTAACAAAAACCAATGGAGCATGTGTAAATGTGTAGAGCTCCTTTTCACTAAAGTGCTTTAAAACATGTTTTCTGCCATTATTTAAAAACAACAACAATGGATTCATATTTTCCTGTTTTTTTTACTGTCATGTTCTGTTAAAACATTTGTTGATTCTCTTACATTTAAAATTGCTCTGTTGTCCATCTTTGCATTGTCAGTTTTTGTCTCTCAGTTGTACGCTACAAGTGTCTTTGCCATGTTTACATCAGACAAGCATTGGCAGAAGTGAGCTTGGAATTATGGTATCCATCAAATACTAAATAAATACCGGGCTAGTATCGTTAATACTAGCCCACCACACCAACAATCATTATTAAATCATTAGGGGATTTGAGTCCAGTTAGTTGTTTATACATTTTATGATGTATTTTTTAGTAACTACAATAGAAAATAATATAACTGTATAGAAATAACATAATCCCTTTACTAACTTCTACTACACACAATTGTGTATTAGAATAACTAATCTCTCTATATATTGGAGTACTATATTTTCTTTAATGGTTAATATTCAGACATATATTTTAGGTTTCAGGTATACATCTTTCCATGAGTATGTTTGAGTATCAGAAAGATTTTACATCAAATGCATGAATAAATAATATTAAAACTGTGCTTATGAGGAATTGTGTAATATTTACATGTTTTGAGTGCAGACATTATAAAAGTATGAAATCCTGCTCTCAAATTAAAATTACAAGCTCTTGATATTTGGCGTTTTATTTGCTGCATATGCTTGGGCATTAACTTTGTGTGGAAATCTGAGTATTGTCTAAGACATATTGAAGAGAAACTATGAACAAAAGTATTGATCTGATACAAATACTTACCTTAATATCAATATTATTATTATTTAGATTTTCTAGAGTATTTAGGCTCTAGCCCTATAGCCCTTGACTATTTTTTAAGCCTTTTGTTTCCTTTTTAGAGAGACTGTTCCAAAAATATAGATACCACAGACTCACAGCAGTGTGCTCAAGGTCTTTTCCAGCAGAAATAGTTTAGAAATGTTGTGTGTAAGGGGGTTTAGTTGCGTTCAAAGGCCAATGTGAGAAAGTTCTTGGAAAAATGTATTGACCCAGAAATAACTGAACAAAGCAGCACTTTCCTTCAGTTAGCCCCAGCTCTGGATGCCATCTGGGAAGATCCAAGAGTCGAACTGTAGAAGGAGCCATGAACGTGTCTCCTTCCCAGATACACTCCAGAAAACTCCCACACCTCCCACATCCACTCCTCGTCATCAACCTTGAAAATCTCCAACGTCAGAATCAGTCCCAGTCAGATTTCCCAGAATGTTATCAGAAAGCACCTCAGATGAACAATACTCAGGATTCATTGCGCCACGGCGAAGGATCATGTCTCCCGTTCTCCATTTGGACACAGAGGGGGCTGAACTCGCAGTAAACCAATACAGGGGATGCAAACATGTCGACCCATCATCCACGTCATCATTCACTTAACATCCTCTTAACGTAATTACTCACCAAAGTACTTTTTTTTAAAGATCACTGTGTTTTTCATTTTGCTACAGGTGCTTAATCTACATTTCTAAGTATATGCATTAAAATCAAAATATACAATCATCACCTACACCAGTCTATCCTTTCAGGGTCACCTTGGCAACAAGCAGGGGACACCCTGGGCAGATCACCAGTCCATCACAGTACGACACAGAGACGCAATGGACAACCAACCCTCTGGCAGCAGGGGGCCATCAATGCCCTACCTCTCACCTCCAACAATTAAAAAGTAAATGGCACAAAAAACACAACAATTTCATTGCATTTATTTTAACCACAGTAATAACAGTTGATTTCTGGTCTTTCTATTGTGTTCTTCACTTTTGTCTTTATTTTTGGTGCAAATAAACCACAGCAGTTTGACTCGAGCTCTGGTGATACTTGGAAACGCTGTGACATCAGTGGTGTTTGTTACACCAAGTTGTGAACCACTGTGTTGAGGTCAAGACGTCAGTTAATGTGTGCAGCACCTCTGGTTATTAAAACTAACAATAGACCACATGATGCTGCAGTCAGGAAGCTCATCAAGCCGTGAAGTTAGGACATCTAGTGTTGTAGAGCGGAACAGCATCCTGAAATGACACACGCTGGGTGGAGTCTTTAAAGGAAATCCACCAAAGATGTACCAAGAGATTAAAGAGGTTGGTTAAGCTGAAGAACAGATGAATGCTCTGTTTGGATTGAACTCAACTCTTAAATAGCTATATACTAGTGATTCACATGATTTCCACTGGTCTGATTTAATAATTAATACTTTAAGATCTTTGTTAAAAGTGTGTTGCATGCTGTAAATCAAATTTTATTCAACCGCCCATCATAAAAAGCAGTCACTTTTCAAGGATACCTATTTTTTAGCAGTGCCTGTCTAATCAATGCAGCATCATAAATTCACCACAAAGACACCAAGAAGATGGAAGAAAAAAAAACATTTCCCTGCATACGTTACTGTGAAGCATGGTGGTAGCTCCGTTATGCTCTGGGGAGGTTTCTCTTCAACAGGAATAAAAAAAAAAAAAAAATTAAAAAAAAAAATTAGGGTTGATGGGGGGAGTACAGCTAAAACAGAGCAATTCTGCAAAAAAAAAAACAACCTGTTTAAGCCTGCATAACAATTTTGACTGATAAAGGTTTCCCTTCAAGGTGAATAACTATAAAAATCTAGCTTGTGGTACAATGCAATGGTTTAAATCGAAGCAGATTCGTGTGCTAGCATGACCCAGTCAAAGTCCAGATGTAAATCTAATTGAGAATTTGTAGTAAAGCTGAAATTTGGTATTTTTAAAGAATAGGAAACTGTCCAATTTCAAAATGTGCAAAGCTGGTAGAGAAATATTACAAAGACACCTTGCTGGATTTAAAAGTGGTTTTCAGGTGGAATTAGATAATAAAAAAAAATTAGCGTTTGAAGGACAGAAATATTTTTCATAAGAGTCTGTAGGAGAAACTGTAACTTCTTGATATTAAAAGGTGCATGAAAGAAAATCAGAATCAACTTTCAATACTTTTATTATAATATTAGTGAGTTATGAGAATGAATGTGGCACAATCTTAATACAAACCATTTACAGTTTCTTTACACGCATCAATGACGGATTGATTCAGGGTCAATTTAAGGGGGAAAATCCATAAAGAAATGCATAGCAGGCCAACCTTCCTGAAGTCCATTAGGCTCACATCTGCACCAGCATTATTCATGATTCACTCTGTCCAAAGCAACGTAAAATTTTTTCTTGTCATCCAAACAGTGCCATCCGATTGGTCCGATCTCACAATCTGCACAGATCAGGTACTTGATCTTTCCCACGTCTTTTGTGAAGCCCACGTTCTCAAAAGTGAACATGTCGTCCACCAACCAGTGAGCCGTCAGAGTGTCACCGTCGACTGAGCCCTCGGCGTTGCTGAGGCTGCTCTTCTTCCGCATGGAGGGCAGGAACAGCTGATGTGAGAAGGAGAGAAAACGGGTGACACAAAGAGATTTGCTTAAGAGCACAAGGTTTGTGGAGTATTTACTTATATCTAATCAGAACGGGATAAAGTTGGACGACACTTTGTGTTGTTCTTCCTGCTACGGGTCGCACAAGGATTGCTCATGCTTCGGAAACTCTGGTAAAAATCTTGAGCCCTCTCTACAAAGGTCCAACTCCACACCTCAGTAGATCTCTCAGACTGAAGTGACACTGAACATTTCCGTTCTAAATAACTTAAATTACTAAGGAGGCACCTATTAAAAATATGTTTCAATGCAATTAAAACAACCAAAATTTATATTTGCTAAAAGCAAATGAGAAAAATATGCAAGATTTGTTTTGTATCGTCTTTAAAATCAAATGTTTACATACAGAATGACTACCATCTCTTTAAATACAGTAATCATGCTATGAATTTGGAGACCTGTGAGGGGTTAACTAACACATTTAAGAAGAGAAGTTTGGTCTAATATAACTTCAGAGAGTGAGGGTGGGGGGGGAGTTTCCAGCATTATTCTAAGCATAAAAAATGTAAATGTACACTTTTCCGCAATCCTATTAGGATCCAGTTTATTTTTAAATTGCTTTTATTATATAAAAGCATATGTGTTTCTATGAAATTAGACGCGGTCAACCTGCTGGAGATGTTTTAAGGCGTCACACACAAACACACACACTTTCCCCCCCTACCTGTTCAAGTTCTTCACACTACAGCTTGGAATGTGGAAAGAGAAACTTTGCACTGTGGCTGCTGGTTTCTGAAAAGTTCCCAGTATCGCATCCGGCTTATTTTTTACATCAATCCATTTTTGCATCGGGAAACAAACCTCGTTTTCAGCAAACACAGCCATCCCGGGACACAACACCTTGGACCCGCACCGCTGACACAGGACAGATTTGATGTTCTTCCCGTCCTCAGACACCAGGTCGGATCGCTCAGCGCCTTCTTTGTCCATGTTGAGTCCTACATTCATACATACAGATGGGGATGCTTACTACAGCGGTTCTTCAATCGGGGAATCGCATCAATATAAATGACCATTGATATATCAGCATTATACGGGTGATTAATTAAACCCCTAATTGTTAAACAGAACAAAGCCTGAGCTCATAGGGCGGTTGGACCCCGGAACTAGGGCTGTGAAGAGCAGAAGTACAAGTAAAAACGCTCAGTGTTTTATAAACATTTATCAGACTGCAAAACTATAATCTCAAATGAGAAAATCAGGATGAGCCGCCTCTCAAATTTACGCTAAAATATGTATAAAAACACTGAACTTGACCCACGCCAAATGAAGAAATGACTCAGCGGGACGCTTTGAACATCATCCATGCATAATTACATCGAACAGTTTGAGACGTACCTTAGTTATGACGCCGAGACAGTAATTATTCAGAAAAACAATCTGCCAAGAGAGTCAAATTAGCCATTGGAATGCTAGCTGATATTACGGTGCGACCCTTAAATGCGTCCGAAGCGAAACAACCAACCGCGGGAAGGTACCGCATCAAATGATATGTTGACCACATCACAAAGGGTTTGTTGAAAGCGTTTCTTTCAACCTTAATGTGTTCAGTTAAAGCACAGGTGTGAAACTCCAGTCCACAAGGGCCGCCGTCCTGCAACTTTTAGATGTGCCTCTAGTGCGCCACACCTGAAAAGAATAATTATGTCATTAGCAAGGCTCTGGAAAACTGATCTACACAAGGAGCAGGTAATTAAGCCGTTACAGTCCAGCGTTTTGTACCTGTGGCACATCTAAAAACTGCAGGACACCGGCCCTTGAGGACTGGAGTTTGACAGTAATTATATTAGTTAAATTAAATACTAATATTCCTGATTGAATTACTAATTCCGAGTTATTTATATGAACTGTCTTTCTAATGTTAATGAGGTTAATTAGATCTTGGACTAAAAAAAAATTTCATTCTCAAATTTCCTGAATTTATTCCATATTTCACGATATTTTCATGAAACCTTTAACACTTAGGGTCTTAATATAAGTTAATAACCATTAAAAGAGTAATGGTTATTAAGTTATTTATTAAACTAAGTTAATAACATTAGTTTTAGGGGTTTTGTGATTTTGAAACCCAAATGATAACACGTGTATTTTTAACCATGTGTGCCTTTGTTTTTTCAACAATTGTTTCACATCTTTATGTTTATGTCCTTAGTATGTTAATAACATGCTACAAAATAAAATTTAATAAAATAAAGTATGCATTTCAAATTTATTGAGCTAGTCTGATTTGTTGTTGGTTTAGCTTTATTTAGTAGAATACTCTAAAATTAAAATGACATATCCTGCTTGTTTGGGATATGTTTATTTTGAGATTTAAAAGGAAAAAAATGGCAAAGCATAGAAAAACTCTGCTTAGATCTTCATTTTTTCTTGTTTCCACTGTTTTAATTTTTCCCACATTCAAACCTGTAAAACGCTAAGAAATTCCATGTTTTCAAAGTGTGTATGACAGTAAAAATGCTAAAAGAAAAAGAAACAAAATAATATAATATGGTGTTCTTTGACCACCATCTCTGGTTATTAAAAAAAATATAATTTTTATCAGAAAGTACAGGTGGCACAATTGTTGAAATGAATTTTAATACACTGAGTTGATGAGAGTTTCTTGGCATCTATGTAATCTAAACTCCTGTTTTCCTGGGGTATAAACAGGAGTTTATAACTCACTTACATACTTTAGTATGTAAGTGGCCTCAATGCTGGGCCCATATTTATCAGCACAGTGAGCAGGATGTTACAGATAACAGAAAATGTCCAAAGTGGTGTCTGAATCATGTTGTAGAGATGGGTCTTTTCCCCCCTGAGGCACAAAGAAGTTGATGGAAAGATTGATGGCGCTAAGTACAGGAGATTAGGGCTAAAAACCTACTAGAGGCTTCAAAAGACTGAAGACTGAGACAGAGGTTCAACTTCAAGCAGGACAAAAAAAATTAAAAAAAACATGCAGACAGAGGTACAGTGTGTTACTGGGGTCTGGACTTAAACAGAGTATCAATAGAAAATTATTTCTCCTGATGATACAAGCAAATCTATCCACTCAAAATATCCACTTCTATGTGAGGAGATAGTAAAGAGAGTTACAAATACTTTTGTATGCAAGCATTACTCGCTACTTGTGTGCTTAAAAATGTACAGTGAGAAAATAAAACAACACCCTCTTACATATGGAAAAGAATTTATTACAATAATTTTCCAATATTACCATTAATAAATATTTAGATTTACATTTCAAAGAAATGTATCATTTTTTTTTATCACCTTCTACACAGAACATTACACAAAGTCAGGGATACTCATGTTTAGTCTTTGTAATAAAGCTTGAATAAGATCATCTAGAAAAAGGAGTCTTTTAACAGCATTGTGTACAACCGATCAATGGATTTGCAACTTTAATAATGATTTGATTGTATGCATGGTGAGAAAAACGAGAAAATAAGAAATAATACCCCTAAATCCTGCATGATCCTTTGACTGTAAAGGATAGGCCGTTTTATTTAAAAACATTTCCGTTGGCGTAAGGCACAGGAATACTCAAAAGTTTCTACCAATCATCCAGAACACATTTTAAACCTCATTTAATGATTTTACAGTCTTGAATTTAATCCTCTAAAGTACGCAAGGGGCGCTAAATGTTTACACCTCTTTACATCTGAAATCAAGCAGTAAAGAAAAACCTCCAGTCGACTAAGACGGAGTTTGATCGCCGATTCATATCCATACATTGGTCGCAGCTCAAGAGCTACCAACTAAGAGTTTATAATTGAAGCGTTATTCCTAATTGATCCACGATGGGATGAAGACTTTGTCCCAATGTAACCTGAACTAGGTTTATTTTTCCATGGGAGCTACAAACAATTTCAGCTTCTCTGTTGCATTGAACAGAGAAGCTGTTCCAAAAGCAATCCATTTTGGATTTTTGCCAAAGGAGGCAAAACGTCCAAAGACGTCATCAGAAACTATGAATTCACCTGATTCCTCAAAGGTTGTGCATGTTAAATTATTCTGCTTGGACATTAGAGACTCTTCTCACCTGGAGTGCCTGGATGACCATTTCAAATTCGCCTTAAAACATTATAAAAACACTGGCGTTTTCTACTGAATGGGGTTTTGGAAATTTCACTGTTTTTTTTGTTTTTTTTCTTTATTGCTGAGAAGCCAAACATAGGTAATCAATATCAGTATTGAAAACAAACATCCGGTGACATTCAGACAGTTTCCCACTCTTTACGCAGGTGTGTCTGTTCTCTCCAGCCTCCACGCCGCTGTAGACCCTCCAACCATCCTCTAACCTGCATGTGAGGGGGGACGACTTGAAGCCCAGGCCTTCTCCGTTAGCATAAATAATATTACTCTCTGAACCCTTTTGTGCAACTGTAACAGACCATGAAGAGGTTCAGGGTAACAGAGGGAACCTATGAAGAGGCTATCAGATTTGGTAAAAATCCCACTTTAATCCTAGTTGAAAACACTATCTGTAACACGTATCTGACAGGTATCATAGTAATAAGTAATGTCTGATCCCTCCATAGTACGTTGGCTAGTAAATGCTACTTTACTGGAGCAAAAAAGCCAAAGCAGAAAGACCACTAAAACCCAAAGATGTAAGCAACCCAGAAGTACAGAAGGAGCAAGAAGAGACTATACTGATGTCCAGCAGCATTTTGCGTGTATGGGTGTGTGTCTGTGTGGGTGTAGCTGTAAAGAAAAAGTAAGTCACAGTTGGGCCTTTCAGAGTAGAGAGTCATCTGTGCATCCTCCTTCGAGGCCGTAGCGAAACTCCTGCAGGTTGGAGACGCCGTAGAAATGAATAAACGCTGCTGCAACGACCAGGACATGGAAAATCTGATGAGAATGAAACTGAAAAAAAGAAAGACGCGAGAGAAAAAACAAATACTGGTTAGAAATGCTGGGAATCATCAGAAAATCTCAGTGCCTCTCCACTTTTCTGTGTCAATTTTAATGGTTACTCATCTTTTTCAATATTAAAACTACGCTTATCAGAACCATTATTTGATCTACTTCCTTTTATTCAGCAAAGTATAATTGATAGTACAAATATAAACCAAGAAAGCAAACTCATTCAGCTAAAAACCAGGTGCTGTCTTTAACTGTTACCTAAATAACTACGCTTAAAGCCTAGCTCTGTATCAGCACCACATGTCCCACTATGTGAACATTTGACAAATTTCTACAATTTGACACTTACCCAAATGTCACACTTTCCGGGGAAAAAACGTTCTGGGATTCTGGCTGCGTACAGACCGGCACCGGTGATGTACATGGCGCCCATCAGATAAAACCAACCCATCTGTCCGACTGTGGTGGCCTTTACGAATCCTTCCTCGATGGTGAAGTGCATGGTGGGGACAATGCCACTAAGTCCAAGACCCATGAACACGCCTGAGCAAAACAAAGGAACGTGCATTAAATAATTTCAGACATTAAAGAAGAAGAAGAAACAAAAAAATCAGCCATCTTTAACAATGTTTTCCTTTGTTCCCTCTGCAAGCACAAAATCCCACTTGTGACAAAATGAAGCCAAAATAAAAGCATCTGTGCGATGAAACCAGAATGAAGCCCAAGCAATAAGCTTCAAGACACAGCAGCACGTTGAAAAAGACATTATCCTCACCTGCTCTTGTTGGCCTGTGACGAGGGGTGGCGAATCGGTCCCACTGGGCCACTATGATGGCAGCGATGCCAAGAACACAAACGATGGTGAGGTAGATTAGTCGAGGCTGAGGGGAACAGTAGAAGGAGTAGTACAACCAGGGCACGAAGGAGCCCATGATCAGGAGGGCGATGCCCGAGTAGTCGAGCCTGTGGAGGGAAGGTGAGACGGTGACGATCGCAACGTCTCCAAACACTTTCTCACATCTCAGTTTATCAAACCAAAACAGAAAGCTCTGTCTGGACCAAGCATGTGCAACTTAGATTTTTCTAACCCACACAAAGCAGGCAGTGAAGAAGAACAAGGACGGGCAGACCCGTTTTGAACAGCTGGTCTGCAGGCGATTTTGCTGTAATCCACACTTAATAATTCACTACAAAAAGCAGAGGGGGCTGTAAATGTAAGACGTTTTTATCTTAACAAATCAAACATCTTCGCTGTGGTTTGCAGATATTCATTTATGCAAAACTCTGTCAGGGTTCCGCCGCAGCTTTTCAGTCATTTCATTTGGTTTCAGACTTGATTCTCTGCTCGTGATCAGCGTCTTGTTGCGTGACCCACTTTGGGTCTAGCTGGAGCAGGCAGACAGATGGCCTCACATTTAAGCACCGCTGTGCATCACAGTTGGTGTGAGGTATTTGTTCTGATACGCCGTGTTTGGCTTTCTCCAGATGTGATACAGTGAATTTTTAGGCACATTGTGGATGTTGGAGATGCACCTTTAGAAAGCCTGAGCGATGCAGTCATGTTTCTGTTAGAGGACGGAGCTTTATTAAGGCAAACCTTCTTAACCTGTTTGGCGTTTTTCAAATTATTTTATACATAAAAATGTAACATATACTGAGCAGTTACATAGTCTGATGTAAAATTAATGCAACATTTTGGGTTGTTTTTCAAGCTCCAATAAGTAAAGAGAAGTTAAGAAAATTTCACATTTTTACACATAACCTTATTTGGATTGTTTTACCAACACAAAGTCATGCATAATTATAATATGTACAGTTTTCCATTTTTTTTTTATCTTATAAAAATCTAAAAAGTGTGCTATAAAAATTTATTCCTGATGCTACTAAGTAAATTACAGAGCAATGACTGTAATCAGTCTTTCAGTGTGCAATTTTATTTATTATTTTCAGTTTTTCCTACATCCTTACTTGGAGAATGTGCGAGAGACTTTTTCCGAGTGGCAGTAGACAGTATGAAAAAGCCAGGAGAAGCTGAGGCAGAGGACAGCTCCCAGGAAGAACATCCCAAACACAACCTTCTCCTGCAGAGGTGCCATAAAATACATGTTGGGGCGCAACATGGTTAAAGTGCCCAGACAAACGAATAAGATCCACCCTGAGAAAGGAAAAAAAGCGTTAGGATCTTCATAAAGTTCAGCATCAAAAACATGAGACTGTAAATGAGTTCTCGTGCTCACCTAGCAGATGAGTCCAGATGTTTCCCGTCTCCGTGTGGATTCTGAAGATACTTCCGAAACAGGCCCTGAACGACGGCATCGGAGGTCGATGTCCGTGCAGCAGGTAGTCGTTGTCCTTCAGCCAGTCGGGCAGGACATGAAAAGGAATGACCCTCCAGCGACCTTCCCACACCTGTAGCGCAGCAAGAATGTTTACCTGAGCATAAAGGACTAGACCACATGTGAGGACAGGCTTCCTGGGCGATTTTCTGGGTCAGTTTATTTCTTCCCCCAATCTTTTCCAAAGCAGAAACCTGGACCAGATGTTTATTTTTTTGAATGTCACAATGTTTTACAGTCTTTCAAAATGTTGAATCCAGCAAAAAATTGTTGAAATCTTTATTTAAAAAAATATTTCAGCTTTCAGCGTCTCACTAGAGGGAGAGAGAGCAACACTCTCATCAAATCTTTTTAACTAGTAAAGTTGGGATATTTTACTGTATTCATGTTCATAGATTTAAATTGATGATTAGTTTTAGCTGCTGTGTTTTTACTGTTCCTAAAAAAATACCTCCAGCAAACTTGAATTTGTGGATTATTACAGCTTTGTGAGTTGTGTTTTAATTCAGTTCCAGAGTTTAACTTAGTGAAAACCTATAAAAACGTAAAATATGTTTTTAGATGGCATGTATTAATCCTGATCAGAGTGCTCCTCTCCCTTCCTGCCTCTTGCAAAAAGCTCTTTTAATTCAATGTCCTCTGAATTAGGACGTTAGCATTGCCATTTTATACCTTTTGTTTCTCTTTCCACGGTTTGAATTCACATGTATCCAGTGTCAAAAGATGTGCAAAGTTTCCTGATTTACAAACAAACAAAAATCACTTGCAAAGAGTTTTTCTAAACTTCCTCTGAAAAATGTCTCAACCTCTCTTATGAAACAAACCATTTCATAATGTTTCCTGATCAGAATCGTCACATAAACAGACAAACAAATGTCACAACTTACAGTATTTAGTCACTTGAGACCATAAATAGCTTACAAAAACCTGGTAAACAATTATGTGCTTGTCAAGTTACTGTGTCAAGTTACTGAGGTAATTTGATGCAGTAGCGGCAATGCGGGTTTGGCAGAATGAAGATAAACTAGTTTACAGTTTTTATCTCATCTGAGAGAGTGAGAACAGGCAACATTTACTGTAACACCAGACCATAAATTTACTGTAAAATGGCGTTAGAAAGTGATTCCAAAACAGGATGCGAAAGCATCGACGTGAAGCCAACTGGTGGGTGAGCCGACCAAAATGAACATGGGATCATGTAGCGGTTTTAAAATGGGGCCAGGCCGCCCTGAGGGCACCCAGGCTGCAGCGTTGGAGGGAGGGCCGCTGACGACGAGGGGGAAACTGGAACAGGCTGAAGCTAATTTGATTTACTAAGGCCAAATTTACGAGAGGGGCTTATTTCCATCCAACCGCCCTAAAAAACACATTACTACTTATTTTGAATTTGGGCGGCTGTCACACTGATCCTCAGCTTGCCATGCATGTTGAAATATCCAACACCACGTCTTACGCTGGTCTAACATGGTTTGAAATAGCAATGGAGCATTATTTCTTTATGTGCCTCTACATTGTAAGGAAAAAAACATGAAGGAAACCTTAGAGTCTGTGACTAAAACGATGTTTTGATGTGTGAAAGAGTTTTTTTTGTCTGAAGCCTCATCAATAATTCAGTAATTTTACTAAGATTGTGAGCAGCTCACTTCGAACATGTGCCACAAACTTCACAAGCTACAGCAAACTGTCATCAGGTTGCATGACATTTATTGATTTTTTTTTCTTTTATTAAAAAGGTAGATATGAATTAGTCAATATATATCTACATATAATCTTTGAGCTATAAAGCCCTAAAAACATCCGAATAACCTAATCGATAATATTATTCTTCTACAGCCATTTCCTTTGGCCTTTAATCCACCTACACATCGTATCTGACTCAATTTGTTACTGTAATGGAACATTTTTATAATGTGCTCCTCGCCCCTCTTGTGCTTTAGATTGTGTCTGCATGATTTTATCATGAGATTGGCCTCATGATAAAATCATTGGCCTCTCCTTCCACAGTGTGACGTCACAGCAGAGAATGTCTGTGATCCAGGAGACAATCGGGGTGATACTTCCTCAACCCAGAACTGAGACTGCATTTCATACATTAAGTAGCAACCTCCTTTCCTTAACAATAGACAAATGGCCAGGCCACCTGGTTGGGCTCCACAGAATCCCTGATACATAGCTATCAGGGATTCACACCTATTGTCCAATCAAGTCTCTCTTCTTTGGCCAGAACCCATAAAAGGAAGCCAGATCCACTGTTGGTCAGAGCGGACTTGACAGACTCCTTGACTTTGTATTTCTGTTATCACCTTTCAAGGTTTCAATAAATTTCTTATTTCTTCTCATCCAGACTCTTGTTAAGGCAATTTTTCTCCACGACAGTTACCTTGTGCACAAACTCCTCCATTTTCTCCATGGCATGATGAGCCTGAAGAGGTAGAGTCAAAACCTCGCCCACCTCGTCGTCCTCTTCTTCCTCATCAGCAAGCATCGCTGCTCCCTTCAAACAGACGACTGTTCATGAGACACAGAAAGCAAACTTTTCTCTGGACGGTTGGCAAAAACACCAAAACAGTCCTACCTCCGGATGAATGCCTTTACATGGCCCCTGCCGCCCCACTCCCTCCTCCAGCAGCGGCCCGAGCTCCATCAGCTCAACATCTGGGACGCTGCAGTCCTCAGAGATCCGGCAGTCTGCATCACTGGCAGACCCGTTTCGGACTGACATAGGGAGACTGCCTGATGACCTGATCAGAGTCCTGTTTTCTGCTGCAGTCGGGACAAGGAAACTTCCTCCTGTAAACCCAGAATGACAGCGGGTAATGTGCTACAACTGGCCAGTTATTTTAACACATCAAAGAAAAACACTACCAGTTCAGAGTAACTAGTTACATTTACACCACAGGACAAATGTAACTGCATCCTAACCTTTGGAAGTTAGTGTTTGTAGAAAACGTCTAGTTTAAGGATTATCGTCAACTATAAAAGTTGTTTGAGAAGACATTTTTTTCTGCTTCATAATACAACATTTTTTAAAGAACACGAATGGCAGCGAACGATCATATTTTTTAAGCATGCATATAGCATTCCTCGATTATTTTGTAAGATAGGACAAACAAAGGCAACATTGTGATTTGCAGACATATTCAACTAGACTTTGTTAACACCGAATTAATAATTACTATCAGATCATTTTTCATACGTATGAAATAATCAATGTAGGATCAGAATCTGCTAATTTTCTCTTGATTGTCTCAGATTGATTATCAATGAGCTAAAAAACTAAAAGGTCAGAGAAAACCCCAGCTGTTAAGTTTAGAAAAAAACTAAAGGTAAAGTACACAAGAGTTTGTGCAACAATTTAGCTAAATCTTTAATTTGCCAATTTTTCTACTGCACTTAAAACCTGCAGCACATTTTTTTCTTTTTTTACATACAATAGTGCAAAGAAGAAAAAGAAAAATCAGAAATTGAGTCGGCAGGTCAGTTTTTAAAAGAAACCAGTATCAGTCAAGAAAAGCCTGTTCAGTTCATTGTTAGTAAAACCTACATGCATTTTCACTCAGACAAAATCCTTCAACGTCATAAAACAAGCATCATAAAACAAATTGTAAAAGGACGAGATCAGCTGTAATAAATACACATTTCTCCTTCATTCTGTTTTTTTAATCTGAATTTACTGTGAATTAAAAACTGTGATTCATTAGTTAACCAGGTATTTTACATACATCAAATAAAAGCAAGTTCAGTCAAGCGCGCTAAACAGTCTAAGATAACTAATCCAAGTCAGACCACAGATTCATACAGCACTTTCTTTAAATCAAGCTGAGCTAGATTTTCAAGTCGAGTCAAACAAAAGGACTTCAATCAATACCAGATCCAAACCCACCAAATGTTCAAATCACAGGAGATTTTCAATCAGCAGGAAAATAAACTTAGCTTCTAATTTTCCCCTTTCCTTTATATCTTTACTTAGCAATAATACCCCTTTTTGTTGCTTTTACAGTGTAGTGTGGATTATTGTTCACTATTGCCCAAAGGGTACTTAACCTGACCGGATTGTTCTATATTATTATGAGAATGATTTCTTAGGTGATGCTAGGTCTAGTAAAGAGAACTACACCTTCAACAAAGTTAGTGTTAAGACTGGAGGCAAGCGGCTTCCCGACGGATGTTGAATAACATCACAAAGCGTCTGACGGAACATGGAGAACAAAATGTAAACAACCCTAAAATACAGACGAAGTCCACCAAATGTGGGAATAATGTACGATTTGTAGCTTCTAATAAAAAATATACAGAGTTAGTATATACTGACAGCAGATGAGGTGGATAAATCATCTAGTTTTTAACAACCTGATAAATATCTGGTTGCTAACGTTACCTGTTAGCTAACCGAGCTCCAGCAGGACGAACAGGAAATTGATTCTTTTTCAACGCACTTGCTGCCAGACATACAGCGGTCCGAACACAACGGCAGCAGGCCACAGGCTTAATTAAACACTCAGCGGGGTTAACACTGTCAACAAATATTAATTAAATGTCCCGAAGTTACCTGACGAGGAAGACTCCTAACCAGGAAGGTAAATTATTTATGGTTGTGCGAAACAAAAGCCACTTCCGGAAGTTGAAGTCTCTTAGCAAAGCTGAATCCTGCTCTGTTCTTCCAAAATAAAAGCCAAAATCGAAGTCGTTTATTTACGGCGCTGGCTAAAACATTGGAAGTTTTATTTAGAAAAGATGTCCAGCTAGTTTATTTTGTGAGGAAAATGACGCAATAAAATTACACAAGATAAAACTGAATGGCAACATCCGAAAACCGTTCAACATTAACAATCGTATGCATTTCTCCTCATGGGGCGAAGCGGAATGCGTCTGCGTGTAAATGACCAAAATTATTCATACCACCGACAGATTTAGGTTTGAAATTACTTGCATTCAACCAAGAAGTTTGTTTCTGATAGTAAATGAATTAGGCATTTCTCAAAGATATTAAAACAATGTGAAAGGATAGTCAGTTTTCATGATATATTTTTTAAATCAATAAATGGTTTACAATACATTTTCCAATAACCAAAGGAAGATTTAAAAAAAAATATTGATAGTAATACAATCCTTCTTTCTGCATATTTCTGCTAGTATTTAAGATTGATCTTTGAAGAACGAGCTCCAAATTTTTGAAGGTATAAGGCCTCCTTGAAATCTGTAACTGTCCACAAATTGTCTACGAGATTTAACAGATGACCCCTCCAAAATGTTACCTCAACCCAAAAGAAACAATTAGGTCAATTTAAATAATCAAATTCATATTTTTGTCTGCCACAATAAGTATAAAAAAGTTTCAAAACAGACTTTAAAAAAAGTAATTATATATGAAAATAAAGTATGAACATGAGGGAAAGCACCGTGCTTAAGTATGGTGAACCTGCAGTGTTTCACTTTTTCCACATTTCATGTTACAGCCTCATTAATTTTACTCAAATCAATGCACAAGAAAATGTGGAAAAAAGTATTAGTGTTTCAGAAGTCTAAAATGTGTGAAGTATTTTAAAATTATAAAAACAAAACAGAAAAACAACTTTTTCATTAAATCTAGTCAAATTATATCTTTTTTTCCTACATTTTGTAATGTGAGATTATGCTACTACTATAAAAAATGAATGCATTCTAAATCTTTTTACGTGTTTTATGAATGTGACAGAAGTGGTAGCTTTACAAGTAAAAATGTTAAGTCAAAAGGAGGGACACAAAGTTACTGCTACACTTAAACTTGAGAGTAAAAAAATTGGTTATTGAATTATTAAAACAGCATGATATACCTTAGTTTCTTTTTGTAGCACATACAATAAAAACAGTCAATATGGAAATAATTCTTTATGTGGAAAAATAACTTAGGTGTAATTTCTACCTGTCAATACATGCAAATAATCAACTTTCTGGTTATTACACTCATAAAAAATTAGATCTACATTCTGATCTAATGAAGGAATTTCAGCCACCTTTAAATTCATTATTTAAACCATTTTACAATTTATATCAGTCTTTCTGAAACAGCTCTAAAAACTAAACACACAAATAAATGAAGCCAAGTTGTGTTCAATTTTTTTTACTTCCACAGTAAAACCAAAATCACAGGTTTTGTTAAACAGCAAAAACATTTACCACATATTAACTGCAAACACAGATAAATAGGAAAAAAGTCAGTAAAAAACAAGAGGCACACAAGGTAACATGATTGTGTTCTATTTAAAATACATATATATAAAAAACAACAATAAAATAGATTTGTTCTACAAACTCTGGTCCATGTCTGCTTTGAGTTCAAGTTTGGCTTTGTGTGGTTTTTAGGGTGCAAATTACAATGTTAATCAACCACTGGTGGTGCGTAAATAAGGTGAAATTAAAATGAAAACAAGAAAAACAACAACAACAACCCAAGGTAGAGTAAAAGTTTTAAGAATATGAATTTCAGTTTGACCTCTTAATAGCTGCCAAGAGATTCAGTTTCGACTTTGCTTCTGTGTTACTTTGCTGCTTTAGTCGCCACATGTTTAGGTTAGTACCTTGTTTTTACCATTTTAACTCAGTGGGTCAGTTATTCAAGTTAGCCAGTGCAGCCTAAAATACATATATATAAAACACACACACGCACATACACAACAAAGATTTCAATCTCAGGACACTGACTACAGGCAGCCCAAGCTCGTTAACTGGGATTATTTTATAAAAATATGTTTCTAATCTTTATTATTATTATTACATAGTGGAATATTTCCCTAAAACAGGTTGGAAAGGATGACATTATTTCAAATTCACTATAAAAAAGACAACTTTTCTTTGTACATCCTCACACAAACCTGCAATATTACCAACTAAAAAGGTTTAGTGCCTAAAGCTAGGTACCTGAATTTCATAATTCATGCTTCAGCTTCAAGGACATAAAGTTACAGCTTTGCTGACCAACAGCAAACAATTATTTTTATTGTCTTTATACACCTACTTAACATTGTATAACTCTTCCGTATTAAAGATTTATGTTTTATGACACAAATATTTCAGACTGAACAAGAGCACCAGCAGCAAGGCTCCATTCTTAACATGGCAACAATTTTTCTTAATAAAAATGTTGAATCAAATCTAAACATCTGCAGCAAATTCAACTCTGCTGTGGAAATGCTGACCTTCTGCTGATTTCTGTTGGCAAAACGTTCCAACCTTTGTCCTCATTTTATGTGCGCAAATGAAACAAAGTGAGTCAACAGAATGGTGAAAATACATTCTGACAATACAATTGATATTCAGCCCAATGCATTGTGGTTCAACATGTTAAACTGCAGTCGGTGAATTAATCTCTGATCTTCACACTTGACTCATGTAGTGAGAGCCATTGTCTATCATCCAGTGCTCTGGAGCTTCTTCTGCAGCTTTATGCATGGCTCCTCTTTGGATAACCTTTAAAAGAGAAAACATTACATTTATGTTTAAGGTTCTGAAAATGACAGGCAACAGTGGAAGACCTTTTTGTTTATAAGTTTTTTCAACATAAACTTTAATCTATAAAAAAAACTCTGATTACAATAAAACTAGAAAAGAGGCCCACACATAAAAGCCATATTTTCATTTATACTAGTAAAAAAAAAGAAGCTGTATTTTATCTTTTCCCTTGTACTTTACATTTATGTCCTGATTTATCACATAAAATCCCAATAAAATACTAGGGATGCACCGATCCACTTCTTTCATTACCGATACCAAAATAGGAGTTTATTTAGTATTGGCCCATTACCGTTTTGAAAGGGAAAAACAGCTGAACTGACTTAAAACATTTCTTTTATTAAAACAGTGTACTGAATTACAAATTTATTTAATACTCTGCACAAGCTTCACAAGATTGGCCAAACATGTAAAATCAACTTTAATTTAGTTTAACAGCCAATAAAGAAACTGACAAAACAAGTTGACCTTGGTCAAACATTTAAAAATAAACTAACAAATCTTCTTTAAAATGATTCAGAAAGTACAATTAGGAATTTTAAATATAATGTAAAATAAATTTAAAAAAGCATGATGTCGCTCAGAGCTCACATTTACATTTTTGAATTAGACTGAATAGATCTGCCATTATGGATCAGGTGCATTTTCACCAATAGCTGATCTGACATTTTTTCAGTATCATAATCAATACAGATAATATCAGATCGGTGCATCTCTAGAAAGTACATAAAGTTTTGTGACTTTGACGTGGCAAAATGTGTTCAATACTCTTGCAGTTCGCTGCATTTTTTTGTCTTGTAAAAGTAGAATACTACTGCTGTGGAAAGACACCATCACAGTTGGGTTTTCTTACTTGGTCGTGGAGTTTCTGACTCTGGTAGCTGGTTGACTCTCGTGTCGACATGTTTTTCAGCCTGACTGCTCCCTGTCTGTCCAGAGAGCGAGATCGTGGCGTCTTGAACTGACTGCGGCGGTGCCAGGACTTCAGCTGCTCGTTCACCACCTGACGTGGGAGACCGTGGCAGCCGTAGTGCACGTTGTCCGTCTGTGCTGGGGGGGTGAGTCTGATGTCAGGAGGCGCAGGCCTCTGTGCTCTCTGGTGGGGAATAGCAGCTTTTCTGTAATAATATTCATATGTGTTGGGGGAGCAAGCCATTTGTTGCGGGATACAGAGCCGAGTCAGGTCCATGTCGGCGGGGTAGACCATTTCATCATCGTAATACGGTCTCTGAACCACAGGACTCATTAGAGACCCAGGGTTACGATGAAAGGCGGTGGGAGTGAGACCTTGAGGTCCATAGCTGCCTTCCGGGCTGCAGAGAGGGGGTGTAGCCTGATACTGTCTGCGTGGATGAGAGGGGAACTCCTGACCCGGGGAGTTGCTGTGAATGGAGAAGGAGCGTTCAGAGTTGCTGTCCTCAGAGCTAGCACAGCTGCTGTAGCTCATCGTAGGAGAGTGAGCCTCTGGTAACATTATGTGGTATTCTGTCAGACGTCGCCTGGGACCTCTGGTACGGCCACGCTCCTTATAAAATGACGATTCAGGATTGGACACCCTGGGGGAAAAACAACAACACAGAGACAAGTTCTGATTCAGAGTGCACATGGCAAAAAAGAATGAAAATACACCAAAATATAAAATATATTAATGTTCTCGTCCAAAGAAGAACTTTAAACATGGAGGTGCGTCTGCGATGTGCCTACCTGAGGGAGAGCTGTCTGTGCACACGCATCTCTGGAGTGGAGGGGGTGCTGCTGGACTGGGTGCGGCCCAGTCTCATGTGGGACAGTTGTTGAGGTAAGCAAGCCTCCAATGGTGGCAACAATTCAGATTTGGCTGGACTGCTGAACATAAAGCACAGATTTTCCTGTTAATGTTGGGATGAACACAGAGGGCCTGTGGTTGGAGGATGATTCTGTTCTTACCGTCTCCATATGGATTCAAATTGTTAAGTCTTTTCCCCACTCCTTTTTGAGCTAAATGAATTCTTGTTTATGTCTAAATACAGTATTATTATGTAAAACATGAACTGATGAGTCAAACAATGTTCTTACTGTATGGATATTACCTGATACATTTCTGTGTGGAAGTACATATATTTTCTTTGTTCTTTTTTTATTATCTGTAATATGCATTTATTTTTCTTCTACGTGGCTCAAAATAAAGCAATAATTAACTGTAATATTACCATAACCACGAACATTAAAAACAATACATTAAAAACAATACACACCTTTGGGAAACAAAAGGGATCCATCATTACATTACTTTTTTTTCATTTCCAAAGCTTAAACGTTTTGATCAGCTCCAGAAATTATTAGAATAATGAAGCCTAAATATTTTTACATAGCCTCCACTTTTAGAGCTTTTCAAACTTGCCTCAAACGTCTGTTTAATTTTTCCAGTGTTTAACTCACTTTTTGCTGCCTAATACAATTTGCCCACACACTTATGGATGTCACAATCAAGACATATGTACTGTTTATTTCCTCTTTCACTGGTCATAATGTTGTGCCTCTTTCTGTGTGCGTTGGCTTTTTGCACCTACAGAGGGCACTGACGCACTTTCCAATAGATTGACTTCTTCTACAAAGCATCCAAAAATCAAGAGCATGAAGTAAAGAGAATCAATATCAATCAATAGGTGATAGGGTAGGTGTAATATTACAAACGACTTATAATTACAGAAATAAAATGTGATTTCCAACCTTCTTATGAGGGGTAAAATGGCTCACTTAATCTAGACTTAAAAAAGCAGGACCATTGTCATGACGAATGGTCTGTCTCACCTCTTTGTGCTGGAGGAACGCGACTTCTTGCTCTTCTGGTACGGCTGGTCGAGACTGGACTCCGACCACGGGGAGTGCTGGATGGGAGGAGGGTCGTACGCAGGGCTGGAGGTAAAACTCAACTTGGAGTCGATGCTGGGGCAGGGAGACCGACAGGGGTTAGACAGCGGCGACCGAGGAGCCGCTGATGAAGACATGTAGGAGCTGTCGACGCAGGAACGTGAGGACATGGTGAGCGGCCGGGGCGAATCCGTTTCCACTGGAAAAGGAAGACCAGAGGATGGCTGCGAGGACTGGCTTGTAACTTCTGGGAACAAATAAGTAATCATGGTAAATTATTTAGTATCTGCTGAGCAAAGATTATTTTGGAGCATCTTCTATGAGATGCAACCAGGGAAGGAGTGGTTCACAAAACAGAAACTAAGTCTTCCAACGACAACGATGACCTGAATAGTTAGAAAAGCAGGTTTAAAATGAAGATTTGATTTGGCTGGGAAGATTAATCAAAACAACTTGGCCTTCTCAGTAAATAAAGAAACAACAACAAAAAAACACAATGGTACCAGAGTGCTTTGGGAAAATAATCAGTGGATTGAACACATAAATCAAATGTTTTGGAAAATGGTGGTGGGGAGAGTGTGATGGTCCAGGAGGTCTCACTGATTCAGGAGTTGAAAAATTTACCATAAATGATAAAACCATGAAATCTGTTCTCCATCATAAAATCCTGAATGAAAACATCCAGCTGTTAGTGTCTATAAAAAGGAAACTGGGCCCAAAATTCCTCCACCCAGACAGAAGAGACTCATTGTCATTTATCAGAAATGTTGCCAGTTATTAGTTTTAGAGTACAATTACTTTCGTTTCAACAGCAGGTTAATTTCGACAGCAAATCAGTTTTTTTGTACTATGATTTGAGATCATAGTCTGAGATCATAATCTGTCTGATAATTTGAAGCATTTAGGTGCAACAAAAAAAACCCTAAAAAGCAGAAGAAAATTTGTACAAGTGTAAATGTTTTTTCAATCAGCGTATGTTTTATTGCCACAAGCTCAAGCGCCACAATCCAAGCTTTTTCCTCCCACTGTAAAAAATGAAACTAAACTTTTTCATTTGTACAAATCGGGACAAGTAAATTCTTACCTTCATCTTGCACCACAGAATCAGATAAAGAGCTGTCATCAGATGTGCCAAGATCTGATAGAACAAAGGAAACAAAACATAAACATTAATATTAAAACAACTGAATCTGGCCACGTCAGTTTCATTACTTTCAAAATCAGAGGGACTTTGAAAGTCTTAAAGGGATTTTTCATCAAACTGTCAGTCTGCGGCTTTTTGAGGTCACGAGTTTCTCACCTTGTGGTGTAACAGTAAGACCGGGGAGTGGCGATGATCGGCCGTGCTCCAGCCGCAGCTGAAAGGCCTTTTCTTGAAGCTTCTTGAGTTTCTTTTCTTCAGTCTTGCTGTGCAGTATCCGACTCTTCCTGACAGACTTGCTCAGGTGATCTTCCTCGCAGAGCTTGCAGGCCGCTTCGTATATCTTCGTCTGAAGCGCCAAATCAGCATCTACCAGACTCAGTTCTGAACTCTGAAGATTAAATAGCCAGAAATGTTGGGTTGGGTGTAAAACCATAAATATTAGACTGTCATCTGAAAATGCACCAGGTACCTCTGATCCCTGAGGAATGTTTTGCTCATCCAGTTTAAACGCAGCGCCGATGCGTCTGCGAATCTGTGGAGGCTTCTCTCCTGGTAGCAGAGGGTAATCCTTTGGCAGCTGACCAGTCAGCTCCTAAACAATAATAATAATAATAATAATAATTAGAAAGCTCTTTAATATCTTAACAACACTGAAGGTTTCATCTTATAGGACAGACAGGGGATTTATTAGACAGTTAATCAAAACAAAAGTTTGTTCAAAATCACAGCCGTTAAATCCCGTGTTCAGTTTCTGTTACACTCTTTTGAAGGGGATTTATCCAACATCCTCCACGGCGGTTATGAAACAATGCACAAAAATCTGTATCGGATCCTTTCCAACGTGTTCAGACAGACACATTCAAAGACTCGGTTGCACAATTCTGCGTGCAAACAAGCAGGGGATTCTGTTTCACAACCGCATATTTTTGAATTTCACTTTCTGACCGAATCGGTTTTCATACCCAGCAAGACGCAGATAAAACAATAAATACATTTTAGGGAAGTTAATTGTCACAGAGACATCGTTCTTACGCAACCGCGTTAATTGTGGTTTATGAACATGTCCTTATTCTTTGTCACCGAGACGTGAGAGAGGGAGTGTGACTCCCATTAGTTTGTGTAAGCATGTCCCAACAGGACTGCCCAGCCCATGTGTCAACGGGAAACGGCGACCCATTTTGGGCTTCCACGTTGGAGCGCCTGTGCATGTCAACACTACAACTGTTTCCCAATATGTCGAGCTTGGAAATTACATGTAATGTGCATGCCAGATTTTATTGAACCCTTCACTCAGCTGGCGCGTAGACAAGGAAAGAGGAAGTTAATGTGTGAAAAAAAACAAACAAACCTCGAACTGCATTCAATTCTTTACCAAGCTTTACCATTTCTTCTAATCTCTTTAAAGATGTTATCTATGGATTTCCAACAAAAAAATGATACTAAACAGGATCCTGAAGATATATTACTGCTGATTCTGCTTCATGTTCCTGGGTTGGTGACGCCACATGAGGCACAATGACCATAACGCTGAGTTAGCATGACAAAACTTTGTAACAGATGAACAACTTCTGAGAGATTTTGACTAATATTCCAAAACATTTGAGAATCACCTGAGTTGACAGAGTTCAACCATACAGGTCTGAACCAGAGTTTGACTCTTGTGACCCCAAGAGAGGATGGAAGCTGCTATGAATGATACAAATGAAGCAGAGAAGATGCTAATCTGTAAAACCTTAACCAGTATTTTCCTTAATTTTTTCCCATTTTAGCCTCCATGGGTATTGAAAAATTAGCGAGTGCCTTTATCTGCTTGTATCAAGTCATTTGCTTGCAGAGTGGAGATGAACGCAGTCTGATCTCAATCTGCTTTATTTTAGAGAAACAACTTTGCACTTTTTGTCTGCTGAGCAACAGAAACCTTTTCTTCCAAGAAGGAAAAAAAAGTGTCTTACCGTCAGGACAGATGAGGACGATAGGCCAGGGATTTTTAATTACATTTCAGAACAACATGTTTCAACATTTTTCTTAATCAAAGATCTGTAATAACTACAAAACCTTATAAGCTAGAAACGTTTCCACAACAAAAAGGAAAAGATAAAATTTACTAAGAGCTCGTTTTCTGGAGAATGTTTGGGCAATTCAATAAAAAGTGATTTACAGTTGCTTTTCTTTTTTCCACTTTGTAAATACAGATTGTTTGCTGGAGAAGTGTCTTCAAGGTTGAAATAAACAAAAATGAGGGTCACACCATGCATGAACATTTTATATGACCGCAAATGGTGCTGGGAGTGTCTCGACTCCTGGAGAGCAGAAATCAACAACCTTTACAAGGCAAACTGTGGCTTTTGCTCTCGCTACTGGAGAATGAAATGGTCTGAAAGACCAACTAGACCCTTGTCTAGTTTATAATTAAAAAATAACTGCTTTGTTCAAATAGTTTGGCTTATGGTTATTTCCACTGACAGGTTTTAGAACAAAGAAATAAACATCAAATTTGTACAAAAAGAGAACACATTCCTAATCAGTGCTCCATTTTTGTGGAAAACTAAGAAAAAAAAACTAATTGGTGACCTGATGCCAAAACAAAAAGAAACATATCTTTAATTTGACCACTCTGTAAATTCTATACAGCTATTAATTTAAAAAGCTGATAATCTTTGCATTACCTGTTAATTGAGAAAGTACATCTAACTTCTATTATATTAAGGGTCACTCTGGACAGCCTGATGGCCCATTAGCAGCTAGAAAGGCTTAGTTTTCAGTCCCTTGCTCTGGGTTGGGGCAATATATCCCTTTAAAAGGAAACTTTCCAGGGGCAATTAGAGGGAAACAGAAGTTCAGAGTTTAACATGCTTTAACTTCTGTGTTATTGTTAAAGTCTCATTTGAAAAAGTAGACAAACTTTTGTAGAAACAAACAGATATCACACTTAATATAAAAATACTAACTACAACCACTTCTAACATGAAATTGTAGGTAAAAAAATCTTTTTTTTAATGATATTCAAGAGATTTTACAAGACAGAAAAATGAAGAATCTTTGTCACATGTCTGAAGCAACATTGTGAAAATGTGTGTTTCCACATAAGATTTCCCTGGAGCTTTTGTGAAACCAACGATGGTTAACAAGCAGTAAAATGAGTCAGTGGCACAAAACTGCCCCACCAATCTAAGCCTTCCTGAGCAGGCGATGAATCATCCACACGCTGGCTACAGATTGGATCGCTTTGATTAAATGTAATATCTTTAGTTTTGTCAAGCAAAAACATTGCATATCATTTCAAACAAAATCAATCTTGAACGTTTGTTCTTGAAGAGTTTGTCTTGAGATTGTCACTCACAGCCTCTCGGATGCAGAGCTTCTTCAGCTCCAGTATGCAAATCTCCAGCCGGTCTTGGAGCGCCTGGTGTTTCAGCTTCATGGCCCGTGTGTGTGTGGTCACATCCTTTGCATGCGTAGTGGGACTGTCGGATCCTGTGCCGTGCAACAAGAGAAACAAGACACGGCTTAGTTTGAGATCAACAATCGTGATTGTGTAATGTCCTAAAGTTCATTACGGAGTGAGTAGTTAATAATAAAGCTCACACGGAGGTAGAACGTAATTAATAAATAACTCAGTCACGTCAAAGCAAAGCAGGAATTCAAAATAAAACATCATAAAAACTTTAATAAACTTATTGTTGGTGTTAATGAGTTTGTCCCCACTGTAACCCCAGCACAGAGAACATTTTGTGAGCGCTGATGTGTTGACTCCGGGTCGCCGACATGTTGTTTCAAGCATCACTTTAATTGTTGCTGAACTGCATTGCATTATCGTGACAAGTCAGCGTGCAAACTGAACGCCTGCTCCGTGCGCAAAAAAACATGAAAAGAATCCATTGTTTAAACAAAGCTACTTAATAAGTAAAGGAACGGTTCAAGAATTATTCAAGTGTTGGTGTAAAACTGGACTTCTCCGATGAATCTATATGAATAAATATATTTATATTTTTAACTCATATTATGTTTTGAAATAATTTTTTTTCTGTTGTCTGAGCTAATGAATCGATCAAAATTTTGAGTGGAAAACCTTTTGTTCATTTGGCGATTAGCCAAAACAGCCGTTTGGACAAGACATAACGCTTTAAGTGAAAAATAAAGTGCTGGTGCATTCCTCATTAGTGATACCGAAACTGCACAATCAGTATCAGGATCTTTCTAATCGCAGACAATGTTAAGAGTGTGACTGGTGTCGTCTGTAGCCATGGTGACTGATGACATGAAGATTAGTCTGAGGCGTGGGAGGGGCTACTAGCCACAATGCATTGAGTGCTGCATACTTTCAGAGATTACTCCAAGAATCCCTGCAGGTGCTGACAAACATCTGAGGTGCAACAGGAAGAGAACGTGACAGCACCACAATAGGCTAAAGATTCCCCCCATTTTCAGAGACAATTCCCCTTTTCAACGTGGACTGACACGTTTTCATTGTGCCAAGCAGAAACCACGTGGCTCAATTAAAGCACAGAGAATGTCAGAGAGGACAACGTGTCAGTAGACAGCAGTGGGTGCAGAGAGATAAGACAGAGAGCAAGTTTAGGTTTTATGCAAGTTCAGATAAGAAACGCTGACTGTAGTATTAATGAGGATTGTAATTTAGTTAATATTTATCGATTCATATTTATTTAATAAGCTTTGAATATGGATTGTATCGGCTGCTGGGAGCAGTGTGCAATCAATCCACTGAGACTCCATTGAACAGGATGAATATGTTACTGGTGTGAAAAGAATGTATTCATGACAAATGGGATAACAATAAATATTCATACTTGTGTGCTGGATTAACAATTTGTGCGTATCCTATTTTACATTTTCTATTCAGAACCATTAGTGTTGGGTTAACAGTCCAAGAGATTGAGAGCGAAATATTAACGATAAGATATGTCAAGAAACATAAACTAATGTCAAAGACTCATTTTTGATTTTAATTTAGAGTCTAATCAAAATTAAACTAATTTGCTTTGTAAAAGAAGTAAACAAATTCAACTCGAGTCCATTTAAGCACATTATTCAGCAAGACTTGTATTGCAAAAAAAGATTTAAAACTGAAGTTTGAAATGCTGAAGAATAAACAAGACATGTAAAATCTGACAGCAATTTAACCTTCCCAGAGTCAAAGGAAGCATAAGAAGAGTTATACGTTTGTAAGATATTCAATTTGACAGTAACAGGTCTAAATATATCTTTAAATTATGAATGCATCCATGTGAACAAGTTTAAAGTGGTCCGTCATGAAATCCGGACCACTTTTTTTCCTCCGTCATGAAATCCGTATTTATCAAACATCAAATTTTACTCACAAGCCCACACTAATAAATAGAAATAAAAAAAAATGTACATAAACAACAAAATGCTTTTTTTCAGCTTGCTGCAACATGTCAACATTATCAAAATAAAGAAGTGCTTACAATAACATCAAAAACAGCACTGACTGAGATTCCCTTAAGTGATGTAATTTAAGTCAGTTTATTAGATCCAGGAACCAAAAGTTTCACAATGAGCAAATCAGCAGGTCATGCAGTTACATTTAAATATAGAGGGCATGTCTGCACATGCACTTCCTCAATTCTAACACAGGCTGTCATCTTTATTAGCTTATATGGAAATACCACAAATCCTATCATTGCTTGGGAGGCAAAATAAGCAGCAGGAACATGGATCATCTAGTCAGAAAAAGAGAATTGCTAAATCAGTGTGATCATTTAATCTAAATCAAGAGTCAGGACAGAAGCTGACCTGGTGCTCCTAGTCCGTTTTGAAATGGCTCTCTGAGTATACCAAACAACTTTTTCATTCACAAAATTGATCATTTGCCCTCAACTCTTAACTGCCTGCGGTTACTAACTCAAACTCATTTGATTTAGACTGTAAAGGAGAAAAAAACACTATATCCAGTATAATGTTTTTGAATTCAGAGGAAGGTCCAGTCATGTTGAGACCCGACTGTCGGCCTGACCTGGACAAATAATGAGCTTCAAGGCTGAGGAAAAAACATGGTTGGACAGCCAGGTGATCCTCTGTTATCTCAACCAAAGACATTAAACTATGATTAATGATACAGGCCTATTACTGCTAGTACAGATCTGTCATCATAAAAAGCATTGCTTCACTCATCTGGTATGTCTTCTTTGCACGACCTGCTGAAGGTACAGCGCATTTGTCAGGACTAACAATTGTAACTAACAAAGCTTTTCCTGATCTTAATGTGTAATTTTAACAGCTTTTTTATGTCTAAGCGCTAGTTTTTGCATCTCAAATCACTTAAAAGTTATGTCTTGCTTATATGAGCCTCCTAAATTAAAAAGCAATTCAGCAGCTTGTCTCACGTTTTTGTAGAGCTCTAATGCTGTATTTGCTTTGTCTTGGAAGTCAAAGCTTAGATATGGGAATGACGTCTCACTACTGTCAGGGTTGTCGTATCAGTAAGACGGATAGCTGCTGGGATTTATTAGATGTTTACCAGGCTAAAAAAACAAGCCATATTTGCCAATACATTAGAATAACAATCACATGGTCTCTGGTCCGTTTGACACCAGAAGTGCTGGAAAAAAGAAACAAAAGGCAATGTTTGAAGCAAAGCCAAAAGACAACCAGCGTATAAGAACCGTTTTGGAAATTACATCCATGGACGGCTGTGGGTGTTTCTGGTAATATCAAATTAAATAGCAGGAAGATAAGAGACAGTGAGCTCGTGTTATTGCAGAGATTTAAGACTTTTAATAATAATAATAATAAAGAAAGAACCAGTTAAGGACCGGAACAAGAGCTTGTATTAGTGGAAACACAAAGAACTGATGCTAAACAAGTTCCAGTACCAGTTTATGAATAGAACTGGTTTGGTGAAAAAAATGCAGGTGTGTTTAACGTTATATACCCATAAGATGTGCAAACAAGAATCTCGACAGAGCGTTATGAGCGCAGCAGCCATATTGAATCAGCAGAAGGAATTTTTCTCTCGGGAGACGTTTTTTTTTTTTTTTTGGTTTTCCAACAACAAACATAGAAATTCATGTCATTAATAATTACTCAACATTTTCACCAATTCAACATCAACTATGTTTTACCTGAATGAAGAATGATGCCGCTGTCCGTGTCGCTGATTTCTCCAGTGACTTCCATGTCAGCTGATTGACTTCTTGTTACTGGTTTTCGATTGAAGCAAACGATAAGAGCCACACCATCCCCTGTGAAGTACAACACCAGACAATGTTACATTAAACTTTAAGATAAACACAAAAAAGAAGGGTAGTTTGTGGAGTCTTTGGGATAAACGTCATGGTCAAATTGGTAATGATTGCTGACGAAGGGAAACTGATTTTTATGAGTATAAAAATTGTCAGAAATACTGCAGGCCACAGTACTTAGCCAGTTAGTAGCACAGTTGTAAACAGCAGTAGCCGCAAACTTACAAACGTTTCCCTTCATACCGTTCCTTAAAGTGCTGGAGGAACTGAAGATTTCTCTGGCTTTATGTAGCAACAACACAGCCCCCAACACACTTTTCTCTCGCTCAACAAGGACAAATTTGGCTGTTTGCAAATATTTCTTATTGAGAAAACCCAATGGTCATGGTGTGGAAACCAAGGAGAAGCATCCATTAAGCTGCTATTGACATGTCTGTAGCACAGCGGACCTCTGGCTGGTTACTGACCAGCTAATATCAACCTTCATAGTCCTGGTTTGCATTTACAAGAAAACCACTCCTAAATTTAGCTCTATATTATTTGCGTTTGGTATAATAAAAAAATGCATGGGGTAAAGTTATTTAGATTTTTGTGTTAATACAGTGCGTTCCTGAAACTCAAGTTATTTTTACCCAGGGTTATCATACCTTCAAACAGACTGCAAGAAATTTCTGAAGCATGTTTTGCCAACAGATGCCTAATTATCTGACTAATTTAATAGAGAGGGTTGACACAACACTGCAAATATTCACAAAATTGAAAAGATGAATAGTTTTCCTTCATAAATCAGACAAGCAGCCAGGACAAACATGAGCAAAACGTTCTTTCCCAGCATTACCTAATCTTGCGACCTGTTGCTTCAGTGATTCAGGTGTGACGTGCCTTACTGACCTCACAGACAGGTGTAGTCAGCGTCTTCCAGAGGGTGAGTACATACACATGTTGCTCTGTCTAAGGCGTTTCCTGTGACTACATGTTTGTTAACACTCTGATGATTCTTAGCTCAGTCCGTGTAATAACTGAGACATAAATCCACCTGATGTCAAAGAGAGACCGACTGTGAGGCTTGTTGGTTTGATTATTAACCAGGAAAATGAAGGAACGTGATGGTGACCACATTCCAGCACACAGGGGAGGGTCACTCCGGCTAACACCAGGAGGCTCCCTGCTGCCTTTGGATAGATAAGCTACCATACTGATGGTGCTGCTGGCACATGATGACACTGAGGAACATACAGGCATTAGTAAAATGTCTCCCTTTATTATTCAGGACACGACACGCAGATGACAAACTGCCTCCACAAATCCCATGACTTTGAAAATATTGCACAATCAAACCACAGATAAGCTGCTGCCGTCACTGTAGAAATGAAGGGAAATCACTTATACACAAAAGGATGAAAGAAGAAAATTATCCATCTGATATTCCAAACAGAACGAAAAAAGCTATCTTGACCAAATTGTTAAAAAAAACCCTCAAATATCTGCAAATAGCAGAACTGAGATGCTAAAAAACTAAAGCTAGATTAACAGTGTGAAAGCAATTCTGATTAGCTTAACAAAAATTGGTAACAAAAAGCAAAACAAAAAAAAACTTTGACATTTATTAATTAGACAGATTTATTTATTTACCTCTATTGCCAACAACTAGATCCCAGAACTACAAGTGGAATTCACTAATCGGTCTCTTTTGTGAAGTGAAAATGCTTTAACTTAGGAGAAATTGTTTTTAAATAAAACAAAGAGATAAAAAGTCAGTTTTGAAAAGTTTGTAATTATCCCATTAAATTATTTAAACACAGAGCCACATGAAATAATATTTCACTCACTTCAAACCTGCATCACTTCCACAGCTAAGCTAATTTCTCTAGAATATGAAGAGAAATACCACCTACAGGTCTTAACCTCTGAGCATTAGAAGTTCCTCGTTTCTCATTATCTGATTCAAACTGAGATAAACACGTAATCAATTCATTTATTATGCGTTGAACAACTTAAAAACTTAAAACCTAAACAGCTGAAGCAGTGAAAAAGCCCTGAGCGTTCAGTATTGTGATGTCTGAAGAACACAAGATGTTTGAGAAACGATTTTTCTGATATGGGCCAGACAAAAGAATATTTCTGAAGCATAGATATTCATTAACTCTATAGCTTTAGAATATTGATAGTTATGTGATGTAAACCTCCTTTTTTTACTGAAAAAAATACAACCTATTCTACATCGTAAAAAAGGAAGCAGATGAAAGCAGATGTTTCTCAGGCACTTCCAGCCAAACGACAATAAGAAATGTACTTACTCTGTGGGAAACGCAAGAAAAACAGCCAAAGTCAAAGAGGTGAAATAATCCCCCTGAGAATCCGTGACTTGAATGTTAAGAAAAATGTGAGCGGTGTGGAGTCTGGACAGGAATGAGCGACTCGCCCACAGAGCGCGGCGCTTTCTGGAGGAGTGGCTGCATTCAGAGGGCTGAGCGCTTTAAACACGGTGTCGGATAACCCGACTCCACTGGCAGAGTTTGAAACTGTGTCAACAACAATGACCAACACACTGAGGAATTACACCTAGCATCACCCTTCTATCAGCACTCGCTAACACACGAGTGGCAACTTGATCAAAATTGTTTTCCTTCACATTTTTATACGGCTCTAATGAAACCAAGCAGTTTACGGACTAAAAATAAAGTAACAGGCAAATTTATCTGTCACCTGATCATCAGAAAAGCAAAACAAATGGGGCAGTTCAAGAAATACTCTCATTTTTAATATGTTGTGACCAATGTTTGATATTCTCACCCATGCTTAGTCTATCTTGACGATTCCAAGAAGTCGTCCGTCTTGAGCATTAATGCTCACCGTTTCCTGTGACAACTTGTTTATAGGCTCAGATTTGAGGGAAAGATTGAAAAGTGTCTCTCAGAGATGACTAAAGACAAACTTTCTTTAATCCAGTGCTTCCCAAACTTTTTAGCTTCCGATCCCCAAATAGCAATGTGTGACTGACTAGTAATGCTTGTGCATACAAGAATCTGCCATCAATTAAACATGGGTATAATAAAAATAAAACCCACACCAAATACCATTAACTTTCCTTGTCAATTTTTAAGCATGTTTTTATCTCTTCTAAGATAAAATGGCATAAAAACGTTTTAATTAAAGGTCCTTTTATATGTTGTTTACTTTGATTTCCAAAAAGAAGCTCCATGGTTCCTGATTCGGGCTCGCCACCCTCCTTTCAGGAACCACTGCTTTAATTAATGGTTTTAAAAGATTTTATGACTTTAGAAGCTATTTTACTGGTTTTCTGATAATTACCATTCTAGCTTGTTTTCTAACTTCAGTGATTCAGGCATGCAACTACTGCCACCTCCTGGTTGTTTAATACAGGATTCCTGCAAGTTTCAGTAAAACAAAGTTAAGAGTTTGTAGACTTTTATAAGACCATGATTTAAATTTGAGACATATTTGAATTATGAAACAAACTCAATGAAAACTGAATTTACATTATAGCACACATTTAATCACGAAAGTATTCATCTTCTAGGTGATTTAGATTTAAAATAATTTCAGTTCATTAAGGAAGTTTGTGTCCAAAAGGAGACAAGTATCTCGACAGAAAAATATAAAAGAAGAATCGATAACAAAAAAACCCTTTTGTTTTTACATTTCAGAAAATGAAATTCTGAAATTATTTATGTCTTTCTCAAATAATGAGTGGTAAATAGTTACTGGAGCTACAACAATCGATTGTTTGACCTGTTTCTCCTGGTAATTTCTTCTGTAGGAGATGAGTGCTACATCTTTGAAGTTGGAAAGCCTCTTTGTCATCACCCTAATCTTTAACCTCTTCAACAGATTCAAGTTGGGCCTCTAATTTGGCGACTTCAAAATGTTATTTCTTCCACTCACAAGTCATGTTTTGGTAAAATTAAACAATTACTTTAAACCTAAATCTGAAAGGTCTTGAGGTTGGCTCATTTTGGAGTTTACACTGTTTGACATATTTCAAATTGTTAAATAATGTAGGTCAGTTTTTTATTCAAGGATTTAAGCAGTATACAGTAAGCTTCATTAACAAATACCAACAAACTAGAAATATATATAAGGCTGGCGGAGGTGTTTTGATTTTAATCGTTTGAACATAAAATAAACCAATTTCAGAACTGGAATTATTTTTGTAGTTTTGTAGGAAATGCAACATTTCATTTACTGCCATCTTCACAACTTGTAGTCAGTGGAAAAAGCAACAAATCAACATACAGAAATCATAAATTTCAATTCAGGATCCAACAAGAAAAAATCTAGACATATTCAAGTCTTTTTAAAACCCTGTTAACAATACTTAAAAAAAGAATCTGTAATTATCTTGTAACTCTTGATATGCGTGTCGCCACTTCAACATTCCCACTTGACGACCTGCTTTCAGAACAACCCAGAGGATGTTATGTGGCCTGCCATGTAAAAACATATGGAGAAGCAAATGGCAGCGGGAAGTCCACATGATTTAAGCAGACTCGCAGCACCTGCTCTGCTCCTGCATGGCTTAAATTCATTATTTATGTATCTACACATTCATTTTGGCTTTCCAGGAATGTTGGGTTTCAGACATGTAGCAAAAGGTCCGGCGATTCCCAGACATTGGAGAGTCAGCTCTCAAATGACATGGCACAGAGGAAGCAGCAGCTTTAGAGGTTGTAGTTTTAGGTTAGCAACGTGTATTTCTCAACCTTGACGGCTGCAAACACAACTGGACACGTAAAAAACACTGGGCCTCTTATTGTTCTGGCATGCCAAACCTTGAGAAGCTGAAGGGAGGTAATTTCCGTGGAGAAATCTTTATTGGATGATTCATGTTTGTTTCACGACTTCCGTTTGGAAAACAAAAGCAGAACTGCCATTTCTGTTGAAATATCCTATTAAATACAGACTTCCTCATTAAAGTAATACTGATGTAACAAAACAATCAAAAACTGATATTTGTGAAAAACGTACGCATGTTCACAGGACTTACAACAAAGCCGAAGACCACAAAAACACAAATAAACTTCTTGATGACAGGAAGGGACTATTTTAGAACAACTTGGGTTGGGTTGGGTTGAGAGAAGGCAGCAGAGAAAAAAAATAATCTTTTTCATCCCAAACAGAAGCAGCATATTGCATAAACATGCTGTAATCCAAACAGTCTGATAACCCTAACTGAGGGAAGTGCTAGTGAATAATGACCTATTCTGGCCATGGGAAACTACAGTCAAGGTTTTTCGAACACAAATATGTCTGTGGGAGACATTTTCTAAAACGCTACTTTAACACAACTTCCACCGAGGGCCGAGGAGGTAACCAGTTGCTGGATGTGGTGGGTAGTTTAGATAAACTACAAGTCCCAGAGAGACAGAGTGCAGCTTTGTGTCGGCTACACAGCAGCTGGCAAAACAAATTCTTTAAATACTCTTGGGTACTTTTTTAAGTTCATGGCTACATGTGGAGCCTTCAGTGACAGACGATCACACTCGGAGCCGCTGCCTTCCTTCTCAGCTTTTCTCCTGTAATTAACTTCATGTTTATGAGAATCCGATGATGATGTGAAAACAAGCTAAAGCTCCCCGCCCGGGTGTGTCGTGTAAATTCATGCTGCAAAAGCTTTGGGCTTAACATGTGAACGCTGTTTACACATGGAGAAATAAGTAATTTAAGGTTTTTGATGCAATATATGTAAACTTGGTTTCGGAACATGGTTTAAACATACGTCTAATTACCGTCCAGTTTATTTATACCCATGCATCACTTGTTAGCTGCATTCCTTCAACCCCACCCTCCCATATCCTCAGCAGGGAATCCCTTCATCCCTCGTCTCTTCCTCCATTTCATCTCATCTTCCTCATTTATCTTTCCAAATTTCCCTGCCTTAGTCTTCTCTTTTATTCACTCAGATGCCCCAAATCTCTGTCTTTGTTCTACGTTTCATGTAGGAAATTGACTGGAAGTATGAAACTCTATGCCACCCAAAGAGTCTCCTCCTCCCAATCCTCCACCAGATGACTCAGCATCACATCCAGTTCACTTAAGCTGTATCCTGTAGATCTTTTTTTTTAAATATGTAACTATCTTTGTTGTAGTTCGGTCCTTCTAGTAAAGTTTCTATAGAAATTGTAAAAAAAATAGATTTAAAAAAATGATTGAACATTCAAAACATGAATCCAAAACAAAGTAAATATGATGACAATTTAAGTTTATTGTGGAGTTTGGCATTGTGATTTTTAAAAAAATATGTATATTTTATGAAGTGCAAATGAATTTGATTGAAAATTAGAGCTTGGAAACAACAAAACTCACATATGATTAAGATGGGAATTGTAGAAAAACAGTTCATACTATTTTTACTTACTTATGCCCGCCATCACTGGTTGAAGTAATTAATGACATTAGCTATAACAACTTCCACACTGTAATAAATCTTTTTATTTATTTTCAGAATATTTCATGTACTGCGCTTGAGTTCATTTATTCTTCTCATGCTTTTCAGGAACCTGAACATACCTTCACACACTTTAAGTCTCAGTTTACAGTTTTGTGGTGTGCAATAAATACCAAATTTGCAAATTTACATGATAAAAAGGTAAAACTGAGTTTAAATAGTTAGAATTTTTAGAGAAAATTTAGACAATCCAAAAATGTGATAATTGTCAGCTTTAATTATGTTGTTTCTGTGGTCATTTGGAGTTTAAAAACATATTGAAACATGTTTGAATAACTGCAGATGTCTTCAGTGGCTTTTGTTAGCATTTTCTAGGCTTGATGATGCCTAGAAAATTTACTAAGTCAGAAAATAGGACCTTGACCTAAAGAAGACTTGAACCTGGTGATAAAGACCAGAAGCTCTTAAAAAATGTTTTTCTGTTACAACAACAAAGACATATTTTGTCTTCCATGCAGAATTTATTTCAACCTTTATTTCAACCAGTTATTAATTTTTCATGTTTCGTACTTCTTCACAAACCCTCAACATCCTCAAACTTGGTAGAATGACAATTTATGCTAACCTGATGCAAAAGAAGAACACTTAATTATTCACCTCTAAACCAATCAATCACTCGTGTGTTTTGGCAACACTCTTATCTGTGGCTGCCGAGGAAACCCAACTAGAGGAATGCAAGTCTGAACCGAGTGGGGATACTCAGCGTGGGATTTTA
This sequence comes from Micropoecilia bifurca, assembly GCA_903067075.1. NCBI lineage: Eukaryota > Metazoa > Chordata > Actinopteri > Cyprinodontiformes > Poeciliidae > Micropoecilia > Micropoecilia bifurca. The sequence continues at coordinate 64,812 of CAEGAF010129509.1, forward strand.
ATGACCCTCCCACTGGCAGGTCTGTGAAGCTGAGGGGGTTAAGCCACTTGCCCCCAGGTCAGAGCTCAGGAATGCATAAACTGCAGAGATATTTCATCGCACAGAAATCACAAGCTAACTAATGAGAGTGCTGTGGGGTGGAAAGGCTTTTCGCTGACTGAAGCTAAAGCTACGTTCATACAGGAATCAATGCTGCAAATATTTGGGTCACTGGAGTAAAACTTGGTGTTAATTTACCTTTCACTCGTTGCTTTTTTGTAAAAGTAGCCGTTTTTTGGGATTGAGACCTCACTTTACTGCCTGTCACAGTTGTGAAGTCTGGTTTAATTGCATAGCAAATTTCTGCAGCAAGCAATTCACAACGCTTGACACGATATGCTTGAATTTTTATGACACAAATTTGCAAGACGTTGTGTTAAACCTTTTGAAAACGTGATTTTCAAACCTCAACAGCTTGTGTTTAAACTGCCTTGACCTTTTTTGTTCCCGTCTAGTCAAAGAGGATGTTGCAGGCTTATAACTTCTCTGTCCACTCTATCTTTACACTGTTATACTTCTTCTCTTCTGCTTTATGGATAAATGATAAGAGATTAAGCCCAGAATTACAAGTAGAGCAAGAGCAAATAAACACAAAGAAGTGGCGACTGGGACCCTTTTGTGGTAGTTTGGCTTCATGTACACACTAACATGGTTGAAGCCTCACAGTAAAAATAAAGCTTCAAACTCTTTAAATTCTCTGGTTTACGCATTTTAAGGGTGTACATATGTTTCAAACTTTTCTATATCTTTGGTTTTCTCTTTGCTTAATAAATAATTACCTCTCTGGTATTTAGTTTTCTACCCATGAGGTTAGATTTAAATAAACGTTTAACCTGGCGAATACCGAATCATTTACACATTAAAGGAAAAATGTAAGCCTCAGTTTCTGGAGACCAATTACAAAAAACTATGATAAAACCTGGACTTTTCCCTTGACATTAAAACAGCCGGAGCTAAGCCAAGCAAAGCGTTGCAACTTCTGTATCAAAGAGAAAGCATTTAGGAGCGCAGCAGAGGAAAAGGATGTTGTGTTCTGACTAATTCACAGTGGAATCTAGTTTCTTTATACTTCCTGTTTGCCTGACTACCAGAGGATGAAAGTTCAATGCTCCTTACAAAAGTCTATGACTCTTTACCAAAGTTCACCAGTGGCTAACAGCTGAATTAATCCCACACAGCATCTTGATGCTGGAGCTGCTTCAAGCATTCAGCATACAGAGGTGAATGAATCTTCTATCAATGAAGACTGAGCACGCAGAGGGTAGCGTCACATTATGTGGTGTTGATATTTGGTCAACACCAATACCAACAAGCAGGAAGGTGAAGCTAGAGTACTATTTAGTTACTGCAATGCATGTTTATATATTGTCGTGAATTTCAATATGCAACAATGCGATAGGGTATAAATTCAAAAGTATATAAACTCCAAAACTAACTTTGACAACTACATAGAGCAACATAAAGCACATCACTTGATGCAAGTATCCTAAATAAACTTTTCAATGTGATTTTTTAAATGTATATTTGAACCATTTTACTAAAGGGATAAGTAATGTAAATACATTTCACTACAGACTTAGCTCTGCTTTTCATTGAATCAAGACATTCATATTATAAATGTTACAAAACACTAAAAAGTATCTCTCTATAAAACAATCTTTTTAAATATATCTACAATGGAGATAAACTGTAATGTTTACCAGCTTTACACACTACCTGTATCAACAACACTGCAAAGCAGAGGAATGGTACTCTTTTTTTAAACTTCCAACTTATCAGATTGATTATCTTGAGCAGCCACTATAACCATCAAAGCATAGAGTATAAGCATAATCAAAGAAACCCTGAATATACTTCATGTATTCAGTCAGCAGCATTAAGTCGCTGTTGGGCCGCAACTTTGAAGGAGTTTCTGAAAGTTTTCTGCCCCTCTTCAACTAAGAGGATTCCCCATCTAAAAACATCGATCTTCTCTTTTAAGCTACCACCACCCATGGAAAACTTTATGATTTTAAATTAGCGTCTTTGACAAACAATAGAAATAAAAAAACACAAAACGTTAGAGAAGAGTTTTCTCCTCTTACCTCTGCGGCCAGTTAGCTTGCTAGCATCGTGTCCCAGCTACATCCATACAGTCAGCGCTCCATCGGCTGCTCGCATCCTCCCAGATTTAACCTGGAAGTTTATTCTTTGCCCCGACTAAAAAAGCAATGGAAACGCCGTCAAGTTTCTATGTCAGGTAAAAATATCTAGTTACTATGACAAAACCCCGAACATAAAGCTAAATTTAGTCGCCCAAACACAGCCGTTGTTGAATAAGATACTGCACGAGCTCAGTAAAGTAATGTAGCGTTGCCTTCACGTACGGTCGAAAACGAGCATGAATCAACAAGCATTCACCGAGGCAGCCACCTAATTTGTACAGAACTGTTTTGACGAAGAAAAATGGGATAATTGAACAGCAAAATGTTTGTTTTTCCACACAAACTCAGTCATCGTGAGTTAATGGTTAATTAAGTGATCACCCGACAGGGCTTAGTAATCCTACACATCTGCACCAGCGTGTGTTTGAACGCCCCATCGGTGTGTGAACAGTTTCCCTGAGAGCAAAAAGTGACTCAAAGTAATACACGATCAATACATTCAAAGTAATGCATTTGATTCTCTTAGTCTTGATTTTAACCTTTGAAGTCCTGATATTTAAATTGCAATTTAGAAAGACAAGGTTATTATATAGAGTTACAAATGTTCAATTCGAGATACACAGTCATAATAATTCATAGGTTAAAAGTAATAATTTTAGACTTTGAAATTCAAAAGCAGATTTTTAAGAATTTATTGAAAACTCTGAGTTCACACCATGTAAAATGTGTGATTTGTAATGTATAATGACCGGAGGTCATGATGACGACACTAATATCCAACATTATCAAACTGACAGCAAATGATATTTCCACATGATGTGTTATTCTAACATGATGCATCGATGAACCAAATGAAACGCCCCTCAACTCAAACCTCTCATGCGTCGAAACTGTAGTTTTAAACCCATCCACTAGAGGACAGCAGAGCATTACATGACACTCGTGACCAATTACTATAGAAGAACATGCATTGTTTCGCACTTTCTTTACCATTATCGCAGCAGTATGAACTGAGATTTGTAAAAAACAAAAACAAAAACAACAACGACAACTCAATTTTACATTATGTGAATGACAGTGACATTGGATAGTGTGTATCTGTTTATTGGTATATCTTACAGAAAATTATACTGTAAACATGTTTAACATCAATTCAGTAAAACATAGTGGCTTGTATGGAGTGATAGCGAATAACTTGCTAACACTAACAAAAAAGTAATTCTTAAGTTAATTTAACATTTACACAACATGCTTTAGAGTCAGTAACTGATTAAAAAAACAATTATAAGAAACGCAAGATTAAAAGGTGGAAATTGTTTTGCTTTTCTTTCATTCAGTCTTTTCTTTTTGTTGTTTTTCTTCACATTAAAACCTGTATATTGTAGGGAAAAAATGCAATGAAGTAGACATCTGACTATGGACAGGCTAGAAAAAAAACCTCTTGCAAAGTGTGAAAATTGTATACGCCACAAATAGATCAAACTGAAATAAAATTCAAGATGCATGTGTGTTATATAAAATCCTCCTTAGAAATAGATGATCTATTTTAAAATACCTCCTTGTCACACCAGGACTCTAAGTATTGAGCAGTCACTCCGTGCCTTGCTCAAGTTCACCACAGACATAGCCAAGCGTTGTGCAGCATGACTCATATTTTTCCCTACAGTTAGGGGAGTAAGGCAGACCACCTCTCTGGTCCCCACCACTTTCTGCCCTTGTTTTTCTTTCTTAGGTTTCAGCTACAGTTTGCACAGATCAAATGTTGCTCATGCAGGTTTGAGCTGAAGTTGTAAGGAACTAGGAAACCACATCAAGTCGTTTCATTTATTGGCTGCACCGTTGGCACGATCGCAGCATGAATGCGCTGCATCTTTGTGGTTTAACTGTGAGAAATGAATGCATGGTGCCACAGACAGAATTGAGGGCAGCTGCGCTTGGAGCCGGGCAAAGCTGCAGAAGAATCTCAACAAAAGTGGCTGACATTTTCCGTGGATTAACTAAACTTTTTAAAATCACTTTTAGAGTTTTTCCTTTTCATGGAAATGACTGCTGAGAGGGCAATTTTAAAACTATTGCTGGAAAGAAGTAAAAGTGAAAAGGTTTAAAACCCAGCCAAGTAAAAAGAGACAAGTCAGACATTTTTTTTTAAATCGTCTTGTTACAAGTCCACTGTTGTGAAAGACAGACAACTTAAGCAAACAAACACTGAGAGCAAATAAATAATTTTATTTATAATTGTTCTGTTTAAAATCCTTTAATTCAACTTTTCTTAGTTAAAAAGCATGATTATTGTAACTTATTAACTCACTGTCTTGTTTTTTTTTTGGTGATCTGTGTTTGGTCTGTGGTCAGATTTTCTTTTTCAGCTATAAATGGTTGCTGACTTAGGTAGGGTTCTCCTTAGAAACACATTGATAATTGCAGAATTTTACACCAACAAAATGTTATGAATTTTATTCAGCTATGTTTTTATCACAAAACTTTAAATGGAAGTCCAGTTAAAAAAATCTTAATCACTAGGATTCCTCTCAGCATCTGACGTTTTGGTATGAGATCTACAAATCAGCGGTGGAAGAAGAACTTGTGACACGAATGGACCAGAGTGCGTGTGGGTGGAATCTTGCACAACGCTAGACTGTGTCAGATCCTCTTTGGCACACCGAACGCGCCGTCTATCAATTGGCAGTTACAAATCTGAACGAACAAACGTCACATTTGGGGATCCACAAGGCCCTTTTCTCGAGTCACTTTTATTCTAACAGCTCAGACAAAATTAAAATGTTGATTCTGGTGTCGGTTGAGACTGAGTCAAGAACTGAGTGACAGGAATTTAGAAAAAAGAACACAAGTTGATATAAATGATTAATAGTTAAATATACAAAAACATGGAATTGGTACAACTCAACTGTTTACCTTTTCTTTATATTAATGTGCTGAAAATTTTATTCTTTTTTCTCCTACAGCAAAGGCAGATCACCAATAAACTCCAGCTGATGTGTCACTGAGGGTGTCTTTTTTCATGTCATATTATTTACCATTAGCTTTATCGTCTTTGGTTATTTTCCTCACTGCTTCCTTTGGCTCACAGATTTTCAAATCATTACCTCCTTCAGTCAACATTCAGTTCAAGGTCCTCAGTCCTTTTTGCCAGACAGTAAAGGTAAGGTAAGGTAATTTTATTTATATAGCACATTTTCAGCTACAAGGCAATTCAAAGTGCTTTACATGAGTTAAAAGGAAAAGGTGGGTCTTGAGAAATCAGAATATTCTTGAAAAAGATTATGTCTGCACATCAATTTCTAAAATTTAATTGTATACAATTTAAAATAGCTTAAATCATTATACAGTTTATTTTCAGCTCCTTTTGACGATAAAAAAAACGTAGAGAAATTGCATACAGAAATGTTATCTTATTGAACCGCATATCTATGTTCAGCTGACATAAACACACACACATACACAAAAATGGATTTTCAAAATGTAAAATTATCTTCTATTTTAAAAAATAATCTGCACCACAGAGCAACAGGAGATGGTTTTCTTCTCAGCCCAGGTAGGATGATGCTGACGCTGTTTCTGGTTCAACGACAGGAACTTAAAGATTTTCTAATTTACTGAGACACATCTTTATACATTGGTCCTCTTCACCTATGCTATATGCGACGTTGTGAGACACATTGAGACATATTGTGAGAAACTGTGGGAAGAAGGCTGGATGGAAATGTCATCTAGTGAGGTGATTTCAAGTTCACACCAAGAAGATCATACGGGATGTCGTAGTGAGCCTAGATTCCTGACATGAGAAAATGTGCAGCCTCTGCAGATGGTACAGCAAGAAGTCTGTGGGAAAATTACAAGTTGATTGTCTCACCAATGATATGCACAGAAAGGGGCAGCTGAAACAAAAGGAAACTTTGATAAGACACAACAGTCAGTGTCTCACCTTTCATTTTGAGTGTGCCAGACTAACAGACCAGTCATATAATCGTCACAGGGATTTATTTGAACCAGAAAAAACTGCTTTCATATGTAAATTTTTTAATGCAAAAATTGATATAAGGAATATACAGTTATATTAGAAACATTATGTAGGCGGAACATTTTAAACACTTTAAAAAAGCTGCTTCATAATTTTATGTTTCAAATAAAACAAATCCTGTGCTTTCATGTGTAATATTATGTTGTGTACAGGTATAGACACAACACTAACATATATCTTGATTTTTACTGTGAAAGTCAGGTAAACGTTTGGCATAATTTTTAAACCTTACCTGAAAAAGGTCTGTCTTTTAGAGCTGAATTAAATGATATTAAAAAAGGGATGCAAACTCAAGTGTGGTAACTTAGTTTTGCATGTTTTTATGCTCAGACAACAGAAACTAGTGCACTTTAGGTGGCTGTTGAAGATGAAAGCAGCGTAACTGGTAGTGCCCTAAGAGCAACACAAAGGCGGTTAACAGCTCTCATATTAGAACTGAAACCATGGCAACAACGTGCACTCTGCACAGTTCTTCCACAAATTTAAAATAAATCATCAAAAATATACTCGTTTTTAATCATTGCATAGTTCCTGATCTGACTTTTTTTTCATAAATGAGGCAGAAATCTGTGCATTTGTTTTGAAGATTACATGATGTGTTTTTATTATTTTTTATTTACAAACTGGAGAGAAAATCACCTGGTTGGAAAGGAATAGAAGAAAAAAAAGCTGATTTCTAAGAAATGTAAGAGTAAAAATCTGTTTGACCTCTCGTAGGACAGGGCAGAGTTTTTTTCTGTGTGACGAACATAGATGATTGGCAACTTCTCGAAGCAGGAAACAGGGAATTTCCTGACCTTGCCACCAAAGGGCCAGCATCTAACCTGTTTCTCTAACCTGTTCTGAAACTCTCCGATTCATATTTCGCCCACCACTGAAAAAGCAGTGGGCATGTTTGAACATTTGAACTTTCTAGTACATGAACTTCCTTTTCAGAGTCAAGTGAATACAGCCGGATTCTGAGAAGCTACATTTTAGTATTGACTGTCTGTCTCGTGTGTGAATGCCTGTTCAATCATACAGCCGATCCTCAGGGTGGTGAACCTGCCGACTTCCTCCCAGGAGAGCTCACAGCTGACAGATGTGTTTCTGAAGAGTAAAACAGAATAGAATTATGCTTCATTTATCTCTGAGTGAGGGGGATTTTGCTCTGTGTCAGAAAGTCTTAAGAACCAGAAACTATTCACACTCCTTTATTTCTTCAACATTTTCTGACATTACCGACTGAATCTGAAAGCTGCAGAACATATGAAACATTTATAAAACATTATGTTTTTTTACACAGTTGTTAAACTGTCACTAATCAAGCTCATCTCCCTTCTTCCAGTGCTATCATCAGAAATACTCAGAAACAACCAATCAGAGCCAGTAGGAGGGTCTTAGTGCTGTCAATCACACTAGTACACTGCTCACATCTTCCCCCTTGCTCTCTACTATGCTACAGCTTCATCCCAGCAGCACAACCTGCCACCTGGAACGGTAAGTTGTTTTTCTGCTTTTCAGCTTTGAGCAAAGATATATTTACATTGACAAGTGCGTGCCTTTCCAAGTCAAGTCCAGTCAACTGAATTTACCACAAGTGGACTACATTTAGATTGTAGAAACTTTTCAAGGATGATCAGTGGAACTAGTTCAGTTTTGAGCTTAATACCAAAGGCTGCAATATGTAAATATGATTTCTTGGATTTCTATTTTTGATTTTTTTTTAAATCCACATTAATTCACAACACATTGAAATAGGGGTGTAACGTAACAAAATGTGGAAAAGTGACGCATTTTGAACAATTTCCAGATGCACTTTAAATTCAGTTAAATGAACATGATTAGCAATAGGACTTTATATAATATCTCACAGCTAATACTGCAAATCACATCACAAACAAAGCTGTGAAGTCAAAAGAAACATAGGTGGATGTGATTGTGTAAACCACAGTTCTCATGAAGGAGGACACAAAAAATGTTGGAAATGTTTAACATTAGATCAGAGATAAATGGCCTTGATAATGAAGGTGACCAAGAACTCAGTGCTCAATTGTTCACTTACACAAGCGTGTTGAAATGTTTTATTTCTCTCCCTGGCTCAACACATATGACTCAGATGAAGGTTTATTAGCAGGCCTCTTCAGAAAATGAACATGCTGTGTTGAACCAGAGAGAGAAATAAACCTGCGGCACACCAACTCCACAGACTCTGGGCATGGACTTACACAGAGTGACTCTGTTTCCTTTGTCTTGATAATATCACCCAGGAGATCAAACATTGCTACTACAGTTCACCAATCAGATGTTCATGGAACAGTAGCCAGGAAAATCTAGGCTCCTGGTAGTCAGGTTGAATGTTGCTAAAAGGAGCCTAATTAGAATGAGCAACAAAATTATAGTCTGTAGAAACCAAACTAGTAATTCTTGGCCTGAACTTATTGAATCAGACCCGGAGAGAAAAAACCCAAACGAACAAAAAAAAAAAAAAACAACGCTCTGGTCATGAACTGACCAATGCCGACCCTACCATACTATGAAAAGCATGTTTATCTGTGGCAGGATGTGGACGACCAGTCTGCATAGAGAGTAAGATGACAGCAGCTAGATATAGAGATTGCTTAGGCAATAATTCACCACTAAAACAATGGCACAAAAAAAGTGGCTATTCTGCGCTAGAGGGGGCGCCTTTACGTGGGTGGAAAAACTATTTTGAGTTGTCATTCTCTGTATTTAACAACCGTTTCTGATTTTTTTTTATTATAGGTGTAAAGGCCAACTGAATGTAGTAAGCATTCAGTCAACCTAGGCTACGTTCACACTGCATCTTTAAGTGACCTAATTCCGACCTGTACACGTTCTCCAGTGTGAACTGCAAACGACCTGAAAGTGTCCCGCATGCGCAGTAGAGGGCGCAATATCGTCACAAATAGAGCGTGCTCAGTGTTTTACCAACCATCATAAAGAAGAAGTAGAGCTCAGCGTTTGCGGAAGTAAACATGGATGCTAACGGTGGAAGATAGCTTGCGATTTTAAAGTTGTTGTCCGAGCGGAGCCAGTACAGTAACAACCTAATCCTCATTACAGTCCGCCATGTTGCTTTACTTCTCGCTTGGGCGTATCAAGACGCAGAACACGACCTGGATGGTAGGTCACATGTGAATCAGATACTTATCGGATATCTAAGTGGCCTGGGTCGGATTCGAAAAACATCCGACCTGTGTTGTTCAGACTGTATGAAAATATCAGAAACAGGTCGCATTAAGGCAAAACAAGAAAACAAACAAAAACAAAAAACGGAATTGGGTCACTTCAGGCTGCAGTGTGAATGCTAATGATGAGACAATGATTTATTAAAGCCATCCCTGTTTCTCATCAACCACGGTAAGATCTAAACAAGAAAAAAAATACAATCGTTTTCACAATTCGTGACGTAGTTCGCTACAATTCATTTAAATAATTATTAATTAAGCAATCACAGAATTAAAATACTTAAACTTCAGTTACCTTGTTCTCTTATTGACCGAGGCTAAATTTAAGTGGCTTTTTATGCGTTTTCCTGCTTTGCTGTTAAGCTTTTCCTTCATTGCGGTTAACCTTTCCAGGTAGAACTGCTGCACTGTTGTCATGGATACCTTATAAAGAACGTTGACAAAATAAAAGCATTGAACTTTTAACGGTATTCACAATAAACAAAGTAACTACATTCAAAGTGATCGACGACAGAGGCATGAAACTCACACTCTAAAGCCCCTTCAAAAACGAGTTGGGCATGATGTTTTTTCTCCATTTGAATCGTCCATAACTAAACCATATTTATACACCTGCACATTGAAAACCCCGAACCTGTAATGAGTCTGCATTCACCTCAGAAAACATATCTTTATAAAACAGGCGTTTTCACCTTACCCCAATGGGGAACCTTATGTAGATCTATTTTTGACTAAGTCTGTGCAAAACGTGAGAAAACCCAAGAGGTGTGAATGATTTCAGTTGCCTCTTTACGTGGGGACCAAAAGCAATGTGGGAGTGCAAGAGACTGTAGATTTAAATGTATAGGTGTAGAATAAATATTAAGCATGGATTATAGAATTAGATTTAAATTTAGATTTTTAGGAAAATGTATTTCTTGTGAATCAGTGAGCTACTATTTGACGATGACATTTGATATTATCTTCTTTGTTAGTATTTTACTCTTCAGCTTTCAAAACAACACCAAGAAGCACAAAAAAGAACTGAGACTTGTTGTTTCCTGTTGTGATCGTCTGCATGGCTTTCCCACCTTCTTGTCAACTTTGTGCCTTTCTTTCTTGTGTTTTCCCTTTTTTTTTTTTACTTTTAATTGCTCCTTTTTGTTTGATTTTTGGCCCATTTTCTGCTATGTGAAGGAAGGAAATCTTTAATGTCTTGAACAGACTTTTAACAAAGAAAAACCCTGCGTTTAACTGTCCTTTGTGTGCACTCTGGGTTTTGAAGAAGACAGAAAACAATACGGGTCGCACTGTGCACACAGTTCACACAGTGAGCCTGTCATGTGAAAACTAGAAAAAAAACAAAAAACCAGAAAGCGGTCAACGCTGTCAGATCCTGTGGTTTTTCTATCTCTTTTTTTATGTTTGTTTTTTAAGTGTGAAAAATGAAGTAAGCTCAGAAATGTCCAGTGCACATCTTTTTTTTTAAGCACACATTTTGAAATTGAGCATGTATCTACAGCTTGAGTCGCAAAAGTACTTTGTGGTCTCTTGGCATTTGATTAAAATGACTATTTCTCCATAGAAACTACAGAAAGACACCTGTGAGAAAAGTGTCTGAGTTGATTTCTCAAACAGACTTCTCTGCAATGCATCTAAAGTTAATCCAAATTACATGCGTGCAAATCTGCAAAAGGGAATTAAATAAAAAAATGAAATATAATAATTTGGATATTGTCGTTATCGGTTTATGATGATTCAATAAGAAATATGACCTGATTTGTAGCTTTCGTGTGATATGAAACCAGATGTTTCCACTTTGATGGCTTTACGTATCGTGTGCTTTAACTGTCAGGACTGCCGAGTGTTTGAAAGCACAATAAAGGTCGCAAGGTTGTGTGAAAGTCTTTCTTGTATAATTAAAACTTGTTGATAAGAGATTTATTGTCAACACAAAAATATATATGTCTACAATGTGTCAATTTGTATTATTTTCATATTATGTTTAAACAACAGCTGACAGATTTGTTTAAGCTTAAGAAGAAGTGGGTGAGCAGCACTGCAGCAATAAAAATATGTATGACAAAATTAGATTTTATTAAAAAAAATACAAATCAAACCATTCATCAAATGTAGTTAAGATATGTAAACTATGGATTACTGGAGCTTTGTCAGTTTTACAGCAGTTTTATAAAAAGTGTTTATCTGGAAAAACTTGCAGCTAATAGTAAAAAACAGTTTTTTTTCTAACACATTTATTTTCCGCATTAAAAAGAAAAACTTTCCAAAACTCTTCACAGTTTTACAACAAAAGATGAATCAGAAAAGTACAAAACTTAAAAGTTTTACAAAAAACATAAAAATGCTAATGATTCAAAACTAATGTTATGTTTAGGAACTATTGTTGGATTAATACTAAAATAATAATGCAACATGCAAGAAATAAACAGCCAAGTTATGCACTGCAGTATTAACAGCATTTTTTTAGATGAGTGAGTCAAAAGAAAAAAAAAACAATTGTACAATTAAACATAAAACAAATATTTCAGAAACAAACAAAAAAAAGATGAGTTATTAAACGTTCTACTGTAATACATCAGGGCTCTGCAGGAGAAAATGAGCAGAGACTAGAATTTAACAAGAAAAATGAATAAAATTGCGTATGACTGTCAGATAGATTTTAATTGAAATATAAAACAATGACATCACCTTTTCTGGACTTTCAGAAGGTAATGAATGACTTGTTCTCCTCCTGCAGGGACATCTGAATCTGCGTTCGCCCACCATTTGTTGCATAGGTCTCAGAAGTGCCGGGGTTGGTGATAGAAGCAGAGGAGTTGAAGCTCTGCAGCATCTTTGTCTTCCCGACGCAGCTCTGGAACAGGAACTTCGCCCGTCGCCTGAAGTGGTGGTCCAAGAATAAGTAGATGGCCGGGTTCACGCAGCTGTTGAGAAACGCCAGGCAGCAGGAGATGAGGAACCCGTTGTGCAGCCATGCTTTATTTCTCAGATCGACGTCTGAGAGATAAAAAATGATTTTGATGGACTTGAAGGTGTTGTAAGGCAGCCAGGACACCACGAACGCTACGATGATGCAGAGGACCATCTTCAGCGAGTGTCTGCGGCGACCCTCAGCTCGGGCGTTCCCAGCAGCGGCGCAGTGCCTGTTGAGGTGCATGATGATGGTTCCGTAGCAGACCATGATGATGAGCACCGGGAAGACGAACGTGAGGAACACCATGCTCAGATTCATGCCGATCAGGATCGCCAAGTTGTCATTTTCCTGGCAGGACTGACCGCCTGGAGATGGCGCCACTTTTCGGTAGATCAGAGAGGGAACGCCAAGGATGCCAGAGACGATCCAGAGGGCAGCACAAGTGATGCGAATGCACTTACTACTCCTGAGGTACCTGGAATCCATCATCTTCACTATTGCCAGGTAGCGGTCAATGCTCATGCAGGTGAGAAAGAAGATGTTGGAGAAGCGGTTGACAGAGATGATGTAGCTGCTAAGCTTGCACAGGAACTCGCTGGCAAACCCAAAGTCCCAGTCGTTCGTCTGGCTGGAAGAGATGGCCCACAGAGGCAGCGTGAGGACGAAGACCAGGTCAGCCATGGCCAGGTTCAAGACGAAGATGTCCACCAGTCGACCTGCTCTTTTGCCTTTGCTCCCCACCACCACGATCACAAAGATGTTGCCCCAGAATCCAGTGAAGAATATCAGGTAATACATGGTGGGCAGGAAAATGTGGGAGCTGGGCAGGTTTGAGAAACCACCGCCAAGGTTATAGGTCTCATTGTCAGTAATGTTAGACTCATTCTCGTAGCTATAATAATCTGAATCGTAATCTTCGTCCTCCATGCTGAGAGGTGATGGAGAGGTTGTGCTCTGCATCGAGGTGACTGATCTAAACCTCTGAACACACTGCCACTCGATATTACGAGTACAAACCACAGAGAGAGAGAAAAAAAAAAGATCCTATTTCAGTTCTCTTCCTCTCTTAGCGCCACAACCGTCTTCCTTTATCTGTCTGACTTGACTTCCCCTTATAGCTTTTTCTCATGTAATTGAAAATGCAATGCACTGAAAGTCCAAACATGTAGTTTGGAACTTGAGAAGCATCACTGACAGACCATGAGGAAGCTACGACAAATGTTTTGTATTAAAAGAAAAACAATTTTTTTTTCATGTAAATTTTTGAGAATGTCCTCAAAACACTTCTCCTTGGACGTCCATGTGCCTGTGGACTGTCAACAAGTCTGTGTTCAGATGGCTTGCCATCGTTTCACTTAAAAAAAATCTTAATATCTGCCCACTAAAGTTTCCAGTTTGATGTCTCCTGCATCTATCTGACCAGTAGGGGGCAGGTAAGCTTTACTTCTGTTTGCTTTTAAACTCTTCTTCACTCTAATACATTCAAACCTTTAAAATTGTGGCAAAATCTTAACATTCAATTTTTGCAACCAGTTAGAAGACAAAAGTTTGCATTATTTATAAGCAACATGTCGACACTTTGTGGGGGAACAAGTTGCATGTAAATTGATCTCTTAAATCACCTGAAAATGCTGTTCAATAATCCGCTAAAACTGTGAAGTGAAAATGCACTTCCACAGACGTCCTAGTTAAACCCAACAGGCTGGCTGCAGATGAAATGTCATCAGTGCTACGTGTTTTTGTTTTTATCTAAGCTGCTTTTGCTGCAGGGAGTTCAGTTTCATGACAAAGCTTTGAGGCAGCAGAACCAGGTTGAATTGTTGGTTTCATAAAAATCATTGTGTTGTTTAAATATAAAGAAAGAACTGTGAGACATTCTTAAAGCAGCTGAACTCATGTTTTAAATTATCAACCTATTTATTTTAATATTGTGTAATTAGTAATTAGGGATCAATCTGAGCTGTATTGTCTCTTTACAAATATTCATATCCCTCGAGCTTTTTTGCTGCAACCCACAAAAAATGTCGAATTTATTTTCAGTGGCTTTTATTCTGAAATTCCGAAATAAACTCAATTGCCTTCAGAAGCCACCTAATTAATAAATCTTTAGTTTTGTTTGAAACCTGCTAGAGGCTGTAAAAGACTTGAAACTGAGGAGAAGATTCACTTTCCAGCAGGACAAAAACCATAAACAGACAAGCAGACTTACAAAATGGCTCTTTGATTCAGATCAATGCACAAGTCATGTGTTAAGAGCGTAAAACCATTTGAGAATCTGCTGTAGGACTTGAAAAATGTTTTTCATAGATCCTATCTAACCATTCTGACCAACTCTGACCAGCTTGTTTTGCAAAGCAGAATGGGCAGAAATGTCAGTGTTTAGAGGTGAAAAGTTGGTAGAAAGTAGAAAAGCACACCAGGAGGTTTGTGGTGAAAGCTGGCTGCACTCGGCTCAGGGTGCATGCCACACTTTCAGATGTTTATCTGAGAAAATATATATAAAAAAACCCATTTTATTTTATTTCTTAGGTGTTGGTTTGTCACTAATGATGTTGAATTCTGTGGTTACAGCATAACAACATGTGTAAAAGTTAAAGATAAGCTGTATTAACACTTTTGCAAGTTACCAGATTCAGATGTGCAAGCGTGAAGGTCAATGACTGTTCAGAAACAAGTGGCTTTACAATGCCGAACATTGTTTGTTAATCTCATTTCACCATTATTTTAGTTATGATTTAATAAAAACAGCATCTAAACTTCTGATTTGAACTGATTGTCTTAAAGAGTGCAATTGTCAGTTTGAAAAAGCTTTTAATTGGTTCCAGGTTTATGAAGTTGTTGTTGTTTTTAGTGGTTATTGGTCATGTTTTAATTTATAAACAATGTATGGGTGATTTCTTCTAGATGCCAAAGACATGTCTCCATTTCAACGGTGATATACAAGGAGTTTCACTGTTTGCATTTTGCATTTGTTCAAATATGTAACTCGAAATAATCTCACCAGTGCAGGTGTGATCCTCCCACATTAATTCAATTTGTTTGTCTCGCAGCTCAGATAAACAATGAGCAAAACAACTTTCCAAACCTAAATGCCTGACGAATTTTATTTGAACCCTCTGGGCTTAAAACCTAAAGTTCTTGCTAGTTTTTCCATCAGTTCTAGATACGCACGCCGTCATTGCTTGCCACAGCTCAGCGTGTAGTCAGCAGTTTTGGTCTTGTTATATCACAAAAGCTTATAAACACATTTAACTCTGTGACAAAGCAACATGCGTCATCATAAAAAATGTGTTACAAAACACTGCTTCTGATTAAAAGAACAGAAACTTAAGTGAAGTTTCTGTTTGAGTTTCTGGCATTGCCCGTCAAAACCACCATGACTGGTGGTGGTGTGAGTGACATAACGCCTCGCCTCGCACTGAACCCATTTGGCCGTGTTTGGTTGAAGGTTTCTGGCAGAGACAGAGCAGAGGAAGCCACTGCACCTGTGCTCGCTAACAAAGGAGCTAGGTGAGCTCTCCAAAGCAAGATCGAGCTCAAGAGAGATGACCTTTGTGCTGCTGCTTGTTGTTGCTTTACTGCGGTTGGGGGAAAGTGAGGTCGGGGGACAGAGCACGTCTTACAAGAGAGCAGCTTATTGTTCTGAGGAGGAAAGCACTTAAAATGAATGACCCCCCCGCTCCTGCCGATGGGATCCTCACTGTGCATTATTTAAACACTCCTCAGCTTTGAAGTGTCAAGGTGATGTGGGGATATACTCATCACGGCAGAAAGTCCTGCCAGGCCCGTCATTGTTCGGCTTGACGGGGTTTGCCCTCAGCTGTACTTTCTACCCGAAAAGGTTTCATTATTTCTGCGGCATTCTTGCTGCTCTGTCAGTGGAACGCCGCATTCCTCTCCTCGAATAAGTGCTGTCTCACTCCAGTTGAGCAGAGTAAATGTGAGAGCCGGTGAATGGAGGAGCCTCAATGGGAGAAAATAAACAATTGCATTGGTGCACGGGTGCAGCAGGGAAGGTGGCGAGGAGTAGGGGGGAAGGAAGGAAGGAAGGGAGAAAGGCCTTCCCAATGTGCCAAGATTCCCATGGATACTCTTTCTGTTTAGAGGAGGATCTCCTAAAGATGATTTTACTCTCGCGTTGATTTGTTTTTCTTTTTTGTTTTTTTGAGCAAATAAAGAGCGGGTTTGCATTTTAAATGCATACCGTGCCTCGCAAAAGTATTCACATCCCGTGGACTTTGCACAATTTGGAATTTAAGTGATGCACTAAAATGACTGGTGTGTAACTGAGAAATGGAAGTAAAGTTATACAAGGTTTTCAAAAAAGCTCTAAAGTTTGGTTTGCATTTGTGCTCAGCCTCCGTGAGCCAGTATTTTACTTTTTTATGGAACCTTTTGTTACAGTTTCCTTTGTTTTTATAGTTTGTTTTTTTGAGGATTTGAATGACTAGAGATATATGTTATTATATATGAATATATTTTTGTTCAAGTTCAGCCTGACTAGATGGAGAGTTTCTGTGAATAGCCATGTTCAACTATTTTCTGTTCTCTGTTGGATTCAAGTCCGGACTTTAAATGGGCCATTCTCACTCATGTGCTTTGGGTAACACTTTACTTGAAGAAGTGTGTATAAAACTGGCACAACACTGTAATAAACATGACATAACACCTGTTATGAATATGAAGGAGTCTTTATGAAAGTTTATGTCTGTTCTCATGAAGTGTCATTTGGTAAATAATGACATCTTTAGTGCAAAGTTGACACTTTTAATGGAAGTTTTAGTACAACTTTGCATTAAATGTCATTCCGGTTCAACCTTAAACCTGAATGCTTAAGGTCGTCCCAGTGGAAAATCAATCTTTCCCCATTTTCAAGCCTCTGATGGACTTATTTTAGGATTACCTTGTTTTTCGCTCCATCCAGATGAAAATAAGCATCTCCACTGCATAATGCAGCCACCGTCATGTTTCACTGTGGGCATAATGCCTGATTAAAGTGAAATGCATTTAGTTTGCTGTGTTTGGAACAAGCTAAAAAGTTTCATTTTGGTTTTATCTGAGCACCTTCTTTTGCTTGGATTGTGGATATCCGAGGGTTTTCTTTCAGCTATAGTTTTTCTATAATAATCCGAGTTTAAGAGTGAACAAACCGATAATTTCACTATCAGCAGACATCAGAGGTACCACAAGTTTGTTGGTTGTTTTGCAGGTTAACGGTCTCCTTGCTCAGTCCGTCATGTTAAGTGAACGGCCGTGCGGGTTTCCAGTGGTGCCACACTCTTTCCATTTCTAAAATATCAATTAAATAAAACCCCAAGTCAAGCTCAGATGATGTTTAGTAACTAAACGCTTCTCAACCTTTTCATCACGATGCTGTTTGTTTTCCATTAAATCTCCAGTAAAGATGCTCAAGTGTTCTCATAAAATACCAATGAAATACACTAACATTTGTGGTTGTAATGTAGAAATATGTTTACATGGCCTTCTATTCGACATCTGCCCACAAAAGCACAAACTGTTTTACACTCATTATGTGCAAAGATGAAGAAAAAGATCCCACTGAGTGGCTCTGAAACATGTCTTGTTTAATGAGGCTAAACAAATCAAAAGTTGAGCTGACACAAATAAAACTGCACATGGTGCGCTCTCCGTTCTGTTTCATCTCTCGTGGTTGGAGGTGTTTACCAGCCACTCGCCCTTTGTTCAGAGTTCGTTACAGCCATGAAGAAAAGATTGTTTTTCCCTAAGGCGTCAAGGTGAAAAGTTCTGCTTCATTTAGACACAAACTAAATGAAAGCAATAATTGTTTAAGTAAAATGGATTACACAGAATTTAAGTGGGATGTGTCGAGAAAAAATCCCTTCAATGTTACACCGTGTGATTCCTGCCTAATGCATAAGAAGCAAGAAATAGTAGCGGTCGTGTCACAACAGCTCCCAGGTGTTTGACCCTCATTTGTCATCATTATGTGGGGTGAATGACCCACACCGGCCACTCCCGGTTACATGAACTACTGCTGAACAAAACCCCGGTTTTTACTCACACTGGCAACATCACATCCAGGTGTTATTTTGCACCTTTGAAGGAATAACATCATCAAGATATGCTTAGCATGGGATGTTTTAAATGCAGCTCATGGAGCTTTATTCACTATAGTTCACTTAAAACGTCCTACATGATGTGAAGGCAACTGTGGTTTGCTGTTATCACCAATAACCATGACTTTCTAATTGACATGTTGCAATGCTGCAACATTGACTAGTTTAGAAACTATTTATTTAGAAGGCAGGAGTTTTTAAATGATCAAAATTCATCTTGTAAATTCATTAAACATGGAGGTTTAGTAAGGTTCTACTTTAGGACTCTTCTACTGAGATTGTATGTAAATAACTTTACTAATTCCTCATTTGTACTATGTAAATAATTACTAAAAAAATGACAAAAATCAATTTCCTAAAATATTACAAATTAACTTGAATAATTAAATAAAGGGTTGATTAAAGTGTAATATAACTTTTGAAAGGGAAAGGTTGATTTAAAATACATATCTTAGTGTAATAAAAAATCAAAAAGTATATGCAAAAAAAAGTTACAGCTTCATATCTGAAGAAAATCGAATGAGAAACTAGCATCAACTAAAGTAAGCTAAGCTAACAGAAGGTCAACATTAAAAATCACTATTTTTCAAGTAACTATGTTACCTTTAATTGTGATAAAAATGTTGTATATGTCAAAAACAACGTAAAAGAAGTTTGACTTTGCATCACACTGTATGAAGGTGCCTGCAAATGGCAGCTACAGAAAACTGAAGGATTTTTCAAAGAAGCATGAAGGAGTCAAAGCAAATCTCCAGGTATGTTTTTGATGAAGGAGTAACATGATTACATTATGTAAAGCTCAAAAAAGTCGATTTTATATAATACCTCCCACCCACATTAAGCTATAGCAGAAAAAAATCTGGAAATTATGATGTTGAATATGACATTTGTATGATCTGTGGTAGCAATATGGGATTTCTGTGAGACAGACAAATCTGTGCATTGTGGAAGAATGTATTTAAGCAGGAACGGTTAAAGGTGGAAATCTCTGTGAAGTGTCTTGTACAAGATCAGAGAAAAACAAACTATAAGACAGTCATCCGCATTAAAGTAAAAGCTTTGACAGACATGGTGAACATGAGTTTTATACCCCAATGGCAAAGGAAAAGACAAACTGAGAACTTGAATTCTGTTTATTTGTCTTGCAGGTTCAATAATAAATCTCTGGAGAATGATCTTCAGAAAAGCATCTCAATCAAGCCTCTTTCACACAAAGTCCACAAGCATGATGGGAAATAAAGAAATGACCGTAAGCTCAACACAGTCATACAGACATTTTCATCACATCCTGCATGAAAAACCTCAGATTTACTGAAATCGGTAGGGCAAAAAGTCTATATGTCCGATTAATTCAAGCATGCAGACAAGTCTCCTTCAATCAGGCAGTCATTTTAAATGCAAGACGGCATCAGCCAAAAAAATATTTGCAGTAAATATGTTGATAGTGTGGCTAAAAAATGCAGGAAATGAGGGGGATTTGCTCACACGACAGGAAATTACAAGAAATCACAACCTAAAATGTCGTTAGCTTGCAGAAAAATTAAAATGTCGCAGACCTGACTGACGTGGCATCCTGACCTATTTAAGAAATTACATTTGTTTTATTTGATTTTAATCTGGCTGTGTGTTGATGGGTTTTTATATTAACACATCTTTTTGCATCACAGTTTTCCACAGCACTTTATTTATTTTACTAGTTAGAAATTACCCATAAAATCTGAATGTAGACATTTTTGGAGGCGACAGAAACTGAGAAACACTCTTTGTTCTCTTTTCCATACCCGCAAGACTGAACCGGACTTGAAACAGACAGAGCTGCTCGAGTCAAAACACGTCTCAATCGATAGCGGCTTATCTTGCCATCTCAGAGCATTTAGTAGGCACAAAGCCAAACCAGAAAGAGAGGATGTGTGTTTTCTTTGAAGCCATATCCACACGCCAAGAAAGAAAGAAAATAACAAGAAATCATCATCTGTGGCAGCAGATATCTGATGAACTTTGTTGCTTATTACTAACTTGTATCACTTGTCCTTTAATCTCCTTTTTTCTGTAATGTTACACATATTTTAAAAGTTTCCCAAGTAGTGAAAAGCAAGATTATAATTCATCTACCGAAATAGAAAAGTTATAAGTATCAAATGTCTGGGGATACAAGGACTTTTTCAGCAGAGTCCATTCACTTCCAGCAGAGTTTACCGGTCTGTTATCTTGGTTACACTAATATGATTGAAATAAAAATAAACTCATTGCTCACTAGTTAATTCATTCATTTTGCTTTATTTACTCCAAAACCAGTTTTGTCCTGTTGGATCACACATTTTTATCTAAATGTTAACAGTCTATCAGTCATTATTTCACTCATTCATCGTACTAGTAACACTTCCAGTGAACAGCCCCTCAGCATGATGCTGCCTCCTCTTGATAGTCTCTGGACTTGGTTTTGATTTTGTGCCTCCATCGATCTCGGCTTCGGCACAGAGATGGTGCAGCAACCATCTCCAACTTTACCTCAAATCCAATTGGTTTGTTCCAAAAGCCCAAAGATCCTATATGCAGTTCCAAGAAATGACAAAGCAGCTAACAATCCTCCTTTAACAATCCAGTACACAAAGCAATAAAAACCAGCAAAAACAATCAGGAAGCATTTTATGCCAGAAGCTTGTTGATGGTAAAGACTGAGATTTCTCTACAACTTAAGGAACATTTAAATAAATATTACAAAATATTAGATTGTACATATTTGTTGTGTAATGAATATATCAAGACGTAAAATAAATTCAAATGCCTGCACACAGTTCTTGCTTCACATGTTTGTTGTAGCCGTGTAATGTCTTTTCTATCTCTCTTGTATTTGTAATTTAACCTTTGTGTCATGTTTTTTTGTTTTGTTTTGTGTAAGCTGAGGATAGTCATGAAATGACTCCTGTTCCTGTTAGAACTGCCACAAACGATCAAAACACAGGTTTTGAAATATGACCAAGCTGCTGCCACTTTCTGGTTGCAGCAACTCCTCGCAGACACAGGAAAAAGAAAAATGCTATTGTTTTTTTTTTTTTACCTTAAATCTTGACATCTATGCCAGTAAATTTAGACACAAATGTGAGCTATAATATTCTCCATGTAGGTTGTTGCAGCTCGTTACTGTTACTTTACATAAACACCAGTTCATGATGTGAACATTTTATTTCCCGTAGTTAAAGCTACCATTTGTTTCAGCCTTTGCTGCAGTTGCTCTATGTAAAAAATTCTGAATTGACATCATAAACAAATTATAAATCAAAGGTCTGCTTGGAGATAGTTGATGTTTTCTCTAATAGATAGTGGCAGCTTCTCATTCTCATTCTGAAAGATAATGATGTGGAGATTATGGACATTTGTAGCAGCTCACGAAGGCACCAGTTGGTTGACAGATACACTTGTCTTACTGCAGCGACTGCGTCACCCAGGGGAAAGGCTTTGCTAGCAGATGGTTGCCTCAGCGGGCCAAGTTGAATGTCATTTAACAGTAAATGATCTTCTCAGTATGGGGGCAAAACACTAGCTGTTGTTGTAAAGACACACACACCCACACACACACACGATTGTGTTTTAATCACTTGTGGGGACTTCATATTGACTTCCATTAATTTCTGCAGCCTAACCCTAACCCTAACCATAATCCTAACCCTAACCCTAACCATCACATACCTAACCCTTACCTTAACCTTTACCCTAAACCTAACCATCACATACCTTACCGCTAACCCAAGAACAACAATTTCCCTCGTGGGGACCAAGAAAATGTCCCCCAAGGAACAATGGTCCCCATAACCCCACATTGTAGACAGAAATAGGTTCCCATAAGGATATAAAAACCTGGTACACACACACACACACACACACACACACACACACACACACACACACACACACACACACACAC
>CAEGAF010129515.1:0-18444 GCA_903067075.1 Micropoecilia bifurca
CTAAGCCTGATGACCTGGTGAAGCAAGCAGTGAGTGAACAAGGTGACAGTTGGATGTTACAATACTTGCAGATGAATGTCGATTTTTTTTTTCTAGGAAAGAAAATATCTATATATCGCAATATCAATATTATTATACAGCCCTAGTGTTAGATTTAAATTGTAGCATTTTAGATGCATGAAATAAGTCACAAGTCATGTTAAACATTTCTGTCCATCTGGATATCTTTTGGTTCCGATATTTGGGGCCAAGATTCCATTCAAAATCATTTTTCAAGTCAAAACAAGTATTCATAATGGTTCCTGTCAGTGTGCAAACGATCCTCATGATCTACTCTAGTCTTTGCAAAGTAGACTGATAAATGAAGACATTAAAGCATCACATTTATTAAATTTTCAAAAACGATTGAAAATCGTTTTTTGCTCTTAAAGCCACACCATTTTGCAGACCGTTTCCTCCATGGACGACTTTGCATTTTCCATCCTGAAGTTCTTAGCCATTTAACAGTCTTTGTAGCTTAGTAAAGAATTGTTTTAAAAAAAATTACATAAGTCTTCACGCGTTGGATAAACGTTCTGTATTCATGTCAACCTAGAACATTTATAAGAACTCACTTATTCCAAATGCTATAATTTTACTCACATTTGACCATTATTCAGAGGTGAAGTTGTCTGTGGTTAGTTTGACAGTCTGTGATTCTGTTGTGATCCTTTTCTTATGTACTGTGTGTTTTTTAAACATCATGAAACGGCAAATGCCCATATTTGTGGATAATAAAGATTATTATGTTGCACCTTATGCGAAAAGGATTTCGTCAGACAGTATATTTGTTCTATTTTTTTGCGTTAAAATCAAATTTGGGATCTTTTAGATCGATTCTGAATTGTAATCGGGACACTTATGTGAATCGATTTTTGGTCAATATGGTCAATCATTATTTACAATGTAGGTCCATGCCAGGGATGAAATGTGTAGTCTCGGTCTTGGAAGAGCTGGCTTTGACTCCGTGATAAGATATGACAAACCTTTATTATTCTCTTACTGTTTTTTTTTTTTCAGTTTAGAGATTGTCTTTCTATGTGTGGCTGCATTTAATAACTTAAACATTCGTTTGATTCTAAGAACGAGGTCTGGACGATATGGTTGAAAAACCTATCACTATATTGACTATTATTGAGTAGTTTTTTGTTATTATTGTTTTAAATGTCTGAAATACTGTCAAACTGTTGATATGACCTTTTCTGTTTTATACAGTTTTCAGTTCACACTACTCTTCTTTTATTTTAAAGCAGTTATGAGCTCAAACCTGAAACTGCTGCTGCACCAGTCACTCAACAAGTTGTTGCTAAGTAACCAGAGCGAGTGAGTTGCTAGGTAACCAAAGTGTAAGTGAGTTAGTTGATCCCACCTGCCTTGCTTACCTGGAGGTGAGAAGTTGAGCAGCTAACGCCTACATTGCCTGCCTACATTTCCCAGAATGCTGTGCAGTTCTGAATCAGAGTTCAGTGAAATTATTGAACATCCTATCACATGTATTTTTTATTGGTGTTGATTACTTGGCTGTTGCAATATATACTGTTATCCCAGTTTAATGCCCAAACTTTACCTTTTTTTTTTTACACATTTTTAATGTTAAAATAATCTTAATTGGTTAAATGGAAAATCTGCAGAATGCACCTTTTTTCCCAGCATCTGTACCAACCCATGTTTTGGGGGTTCACTGGTGCGGAGCCCAGAATTTATTTCCCAGACTGTTTGTGTGCAATGACGGCGACAAATACTCTCATTCATATGGCAGGTAAAGAAAACGACAGGAAAAAAATGGCAACAACGCTTGTTTTTCAATAAATCCAGCGTGGTGAGATTTAATGTTTTCACCATGTCGACAAATCATATCAAGAACTATAAATGCTGCATCAAAATCCCAGTTAGAAATTACTGCATGTTTTTCTTCGTGGTTCCTTTTTCTTCTTCTCTTCTGAGGGGACAAACCTGTGCATTATCGTCCCCTGAGGAGGATGGAGTGAACAGTGGTTCAACTGAGCTATAAATAGTATGAATATGGGTGCATAAGTGCCAGCGCAGCTCAAGTGGCCTATGGATGCACAGGGGGTACAATATGTTCAGGCCTCAAACAGGAAATGTTTACAAATATCAGGGAATGTGCAGCACACTGGGGAGGAGAGGAATATTAAGAAACTGCTGAGGAATAAGGCTGCAGAATATGTAAAAAATGTGTAACTGAAATAATATTCCTATGATGATATCAATTATGATTAACTTAGATTTTTCTGGCTCTTCTCTAATCAAACAGTCAGCAGATCCGTCCTATATTGTACTGATATTCAGTCGAGCTGAAAGGGCTGAGCTTTTCAAACGATATGGCTAAAAACCATACCAGGATATAAGCGTTTTATTCCGGTTGATATCAATAATTATTGATTAGTTTTTTGTTAAGAATATCTGAAATGCAACCAAACTGTTGACACTACCTTTCCTGTTCTGGCTGAAGTTTTCACCCCTTGCCGTTGTTGTTTATTTTTAATCAGTTATGAGACACAGAGGCAAAACCTGAAAATACTGCTGTGCAAGTTGCTCAACAGGTTGTCGCTAGGTAACCAGTGAGTTGTTGCTAAGTAACCAAAAAGTGAGCGACTTAGCTGATTACTCCAATTTTTCTTAGCTCGCCATGAGAGATGGAGGAGCTGAAGCCTTTCCTCTGCCTACATTTCCCAGAATGCTGCGAGGTTCTGGATTGGAGTTCACTGAATATTCTATGTATTGATTATTAAATCTATTTATATTGATGACATGTCTATCATGATTTATTGTCAGGAAGGAGGTAAACTGAATGGTGGATAAAGTGAAAGTTTGAGAAGTTTGACAAAAACAAAATTAGAAATGAAATGAAAACAGACGGTAGTATAAAAGACAAAACAATAAATTTTGAAAAATTTAAGCTAACGAGAAAAGGGGCGATGCGGAAATGTTCAAGGATGTAGAGGGGAGTAGGAAGATGCAAAGTCTGAATGGCAGCAACAGGGAAGTTGTTAAAGATGGAAGCAAAGAGAAGGTAAAGGCCTGAAGGAGAGAAGGAGGCAGGAAGTGTGCTTCAGCTCAAAACAATGACTTCTTGCTGGCTTTATTTGCTGCATGGAGGAAACTATCCACTAACCTGCTCTGTTTTTGTTTTGTTTGTTTTTCTCCTTCCCCTCCTCTCCTTTCTCTGCTGCCATTTTCTTCCAGGCTGACTCACGCCAGGAGAGCCTGAACACGCGGAGAGGTTTCAGAGGCCACAAGAGTAAGGAACACTGTGAAACAGAGCTGAAGAAGGAAGGTGTGGAGAAGAAAACGGAGAGAGGAAGAAGGACAGGCGACAAGAAGAGAAAGTGGATTTGCATCTGTGCTGAGACGAGGAGAAGAGAAAGTGACGGCTGGAATACGAGAGACAGGAAAAGTTTTAGAGAACAGCAACCCCCAATAATTGCGGTAATCCATCGGAAAGGTCGAACCGACCTCTAAAGTCCAGAAGAACCGAGCGTCGCCGCAACCCCTCCAGCTGCTGTCACAGAACGGTCACCACACTGGGAGAACTGGGAGAACTGGTGTTGAGGAGAAGCCACCATGAGCGACCAGAACGTCGTCAAGGAAGGCTGGGTCCAGAAAAGAGGTCAGGCTGTTTTCATCTTTTCTCTTTTTTTTTTAAGATTTCAAAATCATCAAATGTTGTATATTTGAGCTGAGATAATTCTCTGTTTATTTCATCTATTTGTGTTTTATTTTTGGTTATTTTATTACCATCCCATATGTAAGTCCAAAAATAAAAAAATGCACAATGCTGAAAGACAAAATGAGTTAAGAAATGGGTAAAAAAATTTACTTTCACTTTATTATACTTGAAGCTTAATCAAAATCATAACAGCAGGATCTTTTCTTTATAGTTTTCTGAAATATATCCAAGCAATTCCAGCTAAATATGTAGACAAACTCATGAGAGAAAACATGATAAAACTTTGTAATATTTGTTTATCAAATTATCTTTATACATTTTTTGCTTAGAATGAAAAAAACAGTTTTAAATACTCACAATTATTACACAGCTGCATCCCTCTTATTGAAGTAAAATGGTTTTAATATTCATTCTGACCTTTAGATTTTTTTCAAAGTAAGTCTTTCTCTTGCTTCCTAGTTAGTTTCTTTAATTTCAAACCACTTTGAGTTTATTAACGGTTTAGGCTGCGTCTAGTTTATCATCTTTCCCTCACAGCATCGGCTTTACCTCCAAAAAATATTGGGTTAATGAATTTGATTGAAATCTCATTATCCAGCCACATTCAGTGGACGACTCACTCCTTCATTACTGTAAACACAAACCGTAACATGTTTTGACTGAGTCCTGCGTACGCAGCACTGCTGCCCCAAATACTCATTAGAGCACCAAATGTGGATTAAAATGGTGCTGAAAATAGTCCCTGCAAGTCAATTTCATTGTTTTACGTAACCACTGATTAAAATTGTGATCCATTTCTGTTTTAAAATCAGCTGTCGTGATTTAAATTTTTTTCCCTCCAGTCAAATTTTAACAGATGTTTGTATTCAAATGAAAACATATGTAAACTAAAAGTACATAAAGGTTTTGAGCTTCAGTTGTTGAGTCAGAAGTTTCTCAGTTCATCAGCGGGCCGATTATTGCGGACAATCAGTTTGATTGACTGAATACTGCATTTGTTTATTGGTCCGTAGATTTACGTCAGCAGCAACTTGTCAACTACTAGTTTCAATTGAAGACACTTCTGCTAATGCGCTAATAGTGAAGCTAATATTTTATTTACCGCTTTGTTTAAATTTATTTTTAAAAATGTTAAATTGCATTGTGCTTTGTTTGTGCTCAATGACATTTAAATGAATCCTGAATTCTGATTCTTAATGTTTTTGCTAAGTTTGAAAATGTTTTATCTTCCCTTAAATACTTTTTCCCTGATGAATTCTAAAACCCTAAATTATTTAGCTGCTCCGTAAACCTGAATAAAGTTTGACATCTGTGTGTTGAATATTTGCCTGTTAAAAATATTTGAGGTAATTAACGTTTTTTATTCATGCTCTTAATTTGAAGTGGGTGAATACTGTTCATGAAGCAGTTCCATTTCCTGTCACCACTTTCTCTGCTGCAAATGACATTTATTCTAATATGTATCCATTATGCATTGCAGTGGAACCGCAGTTTAAAAGAAAACATATGCAAAAACAATAACAAATCTATTTTAATACAGACATCCTTCCACAGCAAACGCATTTTATTTTGGAGATGATTCTGACAAATTTTGTTTTTATTTATTTATTTTTCAAACACTGTGGCACATGAACCAAGCACTTTGAATCTTAAGATAACCATTTCAGATGGCCACCATATCTGCTGAAATATAATAATAATAATAAAAATAAATCCTTCAATCTTATAAATCAGACTAGTAGAAACTGCTGTTGGTTTGTCAAAGCAAAAGCAGAGCTAAATGGGCTGTATGAAGAGAAAGATTAAATCAACAGAGTTGCACGCAGCTTTGTGAAAACCAAGTAAAGATCCTTCTTTTTGCATTAAACTAACTTCACTTTATGTACAAGATTGCAGTTGTGAGGCTGTGCAGTGGCTTCAGCAGAGCCCTGGACAGACATGGTGCTACTGGCTTCGCTTGTCAGTCTAAGCTGATTAGAGATGCGCTCCATTTGTCTTAATGGATATTGCAATTTAATTTACTCTATACTTAAGTGTCAGCAGTTTAAAGACTATATTTATTGAGTGCTTTCAATTGATGGCCGGTGTTAATCCTACTGAGAGGAATAAAATTCAGAAATTAAAACAAAATATGAGCTAAACAGAAAATGGGCACCTGCCAAGTTGTTGTTTATTTATAAGCTCTATATGCTGAAATAACCACCTTCTTCTTCTTCTTTAAATGAACTGTTTCAAGAGTCAAAGTCCAACATTTAAACTTGTTTAAATCAAATAAATATGGAAACATATATTTTCTTCTGTCATTTAATCTGTTTGTTCTATTTGCATTTCTTGCTACAAAAGCAGGTTAGAGTACAAGAGCTGCAACTAATGAATATTTTAGTAAACAATTTTTCTACAGATTATTCTGACAATTAATCAGACAAAATAAATTTACACATAATGCTGAATTTTTATACAATCACATAAGAAATTTTAATACGATATTAAATGATACAAATAATTAAATATTTTTTTAATATGTATGTTTTTGCCTAATCTAATTACATAGTAATTCCTTTATGCTTTATCATTAGTAGCAAAGGATGCATCTGCAGCTAAAAAAATGCTTCTAATTGATTGATCTGATTGATTTTAGCACCAATATGGCTAATCTGTTTTTCCTGTCAGGACAGTATGGTAGGTAGACAATCTCTCCCAATGCTCCCAGTACTAACTAGAATCAACCAATCAGATTCAGGAGGAGGGTCTTGGCAACCTTCGTAGCCTTTGGTTGCTTAGCAATATAATTGTCGCTATTGATAATTATTGGTTAGTTTTTCCATTTTAAATATCTGATACATTACCGAACTTTCCTTTGAACTTTCCTGATTTACCTGGTAGTTATTTCCCTCCACACTTTTTTATTTTTTGCACAAGTTACTCAACAGGTTATTGATATCGACTGATATTACTTGCATTGTGATAAGTTTTTCAGCCATATTGTCCAGACAGTTTTGATTTAATTAGACTCAATATACTCCAGTTGACAATTAATTGATTATGAAATTTATTCATGATTATTTCAATAATGGATTGGCCTGTCGTGATGACAAATTTTTGCAGAAAATAAATTGTTCCAGAAATTATTGCCATAAACGATAATATTGCTGTTTTGAGACCATTTTCAAGAATACATTCTCAAAGATCAATAAACTTTAAATTCTAATGAACATTCAACACTGGAACTAGAAGGCCTTTTAAATAAACAAAATAAATAAACAAAACAACAGAAGTGACAAATAAAATTTAATTATGAAGTCTCTGTAAACAGACAGTCAAACAAAGAACCAGTTGAGACCAAAGCACCAGACAGACTTTTTAGTAGAAAACAGAGAAACAATAAATCATTCAAATGGAAATTATTGAGCTTGTTTTAATTTATCATGCGATTAATTGATGTATTGCTTATGGCGACAGGCCTGATAATGGATTAATCCGATTGGAGTTTTTCAGAAGCACTGAAAGCCACCGAGGGTATTTTCTATTGAAGGCGTGTTTTAATTTTTTATTTATTTTTTTCTAAAAACATCAGCTTTTGTCATGAAAGATGTGTTTTTCATCCCTCTCACTCCTCCAATCTCTGTCGATGTAAAGAGCAGCACTTCCAAACAATGGTTGTTTACCTGCCAGAGGGCCAGCGCTGAAGCTCCGGGCTGCATTCTAGCCTGAGCGGCTCTTGGCTGCTGGAGTTTATTTCCCACACTGCTTTGTGTGTTTGTGTAAGTGTGTCCGTTTGAGTTCATTCATTGAAAGGTTGTTTTTTTTTTTTTATTTCTGGTCTGAGCTCATAGCTGTTGGCGCAGAGGCAGGAGGAAGTTTCTCTGTGGCGCTATGAGCCTACAGAGGATGACCTAATGCTTGGGTTCCTTCCTCTCTGCTCCTACAAGCCTCTCTATTGTTTTTTGCACCTTTGTGGGTTGTTGTAGTTTAGATTTGACTCTTGTCAAAAAATGTCCACACTTGTTTTGTTAAAAAAATTTAGAAATTAGAATGGATTTTTATATTTTTGTGTCTTTTGCTGCTTTTTTTTAGTGCAAACCTGATATTTCAATAGTTTGCAGAAGATCCCAGCCTCAGAAAGACCTGGCAGTTATTGGAGACTTGAAAATATGGATAAAACACCCAGTAATATCAGTCGGTAACCTTTCTCTCTTTCTTATGTCTCCCTGCAGGCGAATACATCAAGAACTGGCGACCACGTTACTTTCTGCTCAAGACAGATGGCTCCTTCATCGGCTACAAGGACAAACCTCAAGACTCGGACCTGGCCTATCCGCTCAACAACTTCTCTGTAGCAAGTAAGACATGAGCAGGCCAGGCCACCCTTCAACCTCTGCTTGTTAAGATTGCTGTAATTCCGACACGTTTCTCTGGGGGACTTTCAGAATGTCAGCTGATGAAGACAGAACGACCCAAACCAAACACCTTCATCATCCGCTGCCTGCAGTGGACCACTGTCATCGAGAGGACTTTTCATGTTGACACTCCTGATGAGAGGTTAGCCTTAATCCTCGCCTTCACCATGTTACATCCAGCTTCTTTGAACCTTAATCTAATTCATGTAAAACATTTTGAACTGCCTTACTGCTGAAAAAGTGCCATATAAATAAAACTTCTTCATGACATGGCGGAGAAACAACTTACCACTTCAGGCAAATTTTTTATTTGCTCTGATCTGCACCTTGCTAACTAGCCTAAGCATTGCTGGCAGACTTTATCAGAAGAAGCTAGCATGATTGACGGCGCTAAGACCCGCCTCCTGTCTGTGATTGGTTGTTTCTTGGGAACACAGAGAGAAGGCAGAGGAGCTCAATTTTATTTCCACAGATTCTTTTACCCCAAACTGTTATTAAATAGTGACAATTTCAACAAATATGTAGACAATATATTTTCTATAAAGGCACACACTGCAGCTTTAAAGGGTAAAACTTGCTAGTTTCATTTCTAAATTACATTGAAGTGCCTCTTATTCTTGCGAGTGTCTACATACGCTGCATTTTGGGAGATCGTAATCTGCTGTTTTAAAGAAGAGCTACAGATTCAACACTTTCAAATTACAATCTCAGTTTTTGATGAACTGTGTGATGCTTTGGAGTCAGATATGGATTGTCCAAGGAGGCCAGCGCCTGCAAATAAATGCATTGCTGCTGTATACAAACTTGAAATTAATTAATTAAAATGAAAAGAATATCTCCATCTATGTTACCTCGGTATGTAACTGATTTCTTTTTAACCTTTTACTGCCGGCATTAGGGACGAGTGGGCCGAGGCCATCCAGATGGTTGCAGAATCGCTGGCTAAACAGGAGGAGGAAGGCATCCTGTGCAGCCC
This sequence comes from Micropoecilia bifurca, assembly GCA_903067075.1. NCBI lineage: Eukaryota > Metazoa > Chordata > Actinopteri > Cyprinodontiformes > Poeciliidae > Micropoecilia > Micropoecilia bifurca. The sequence goes on from CAEGAF010129515.1 coordinate 9,104, forward strand.
CACTTCCCAGATTGAGAACGTTAATGAGGAGGAGATGGACACGTCCATCAGTCACTACAAACGAAAGGTACAGCTTTAACAGAAGAGACATCAGAAATGTCAAAACCTGCTGGATATGGTCAATCAACCAAAGTGTGTCCACTCTTAAATGTACCGAAACGTAAAGTTTTGATGACGTTTCCCTGATTCTCTCTTGTAATTTGTCTAGACAATGAATGACTTTGACTATCTGAAGCTTCTGGGTAAAGGCACGTTTGGAAAAGTCATTCTAGTGAGGGAGAAGGCGAGCGGTACCTACTATGCCATGAAGATCCTGAAGAAGGAAGTCATTATAGCCAAGGTGTCCTTCCCAATTGTATTCTATTCTTGGACACATCCATCATTACTCATATTTGATCTTTTGCAAATACTCTGTAAACAGCAGCTTTTAGAGCTTATTAGAGACAATTTTTTCCAATTATATCTGTATCTATTTGTTAAAGATTTCTTTTTAACTAATGACTTCTCTGTTAAACCTTTCTTATCACAGGATGAAGTTGCTCATACGCTCACAGAAAGTAGAGTATTGAAAAACACTCGGCATCCGTTCCTAACGGTGAGTATAACTGAAGAAATGTCAAACTGGATAACATCGGCTTAGCTTTACTAAGCTCGGTTCAAAGAAGATAAGCGGTGACCTTCAGTCTAAGTTGGGGGTCATTAACCCTTGAATGTCTGACTTTGTATCCAATTGAACATATCAAATGTATTGTGCTTTTGCTTTCAACCAGATGATAAATACCTGAGAGGTTATAAGTTTGAACATTGCACCTATTCATTAGTGTAAATGTAGGTATGATGCTTATTAGATCCACTAGGCATTGAGGAGAAAACAGACTGTTCAATCTGACTATGTTAATTATGGTATTGGTGCCACTTTTACACAAACAAGACTTTGAAATTAGGTCAAAATATAGAACTCTGGAGAAACTGAAGAGCCCACTGCCCTGAACCCATTGAAAAACTCTTGGGTTTTCCCACCAAACATTGATTTCTGAACTCTTCCTGAGTTAAAACATTAGTATTGTTGTTTCTAAATGGATATGAACTTGTTGTCTTTGCATCATCGGAGCTCTGAAAGCACTGCATCATTTTTGTTATTTTAATAATTTCTTATTTTCTGCAAATAAATACTACATTTTTGCTTGAAATTTCAGTAGTTTATAGAATAAAAGAACAATGTTCATATACATATAAAAAGTGAAGTTAGAGAAACCGATCATTTTAAGTTCTCTCTTAATTTTTTCCGAGCTGAATGTTTTTGAACAACCACTGCATTTTCATTAATAGTGTTTCAAATACAGCTAAACACTACAAAATGCTACTAGTAACCACTAATATATCCTTACTAGGTAGTTTTATTTGTGTTTTGTTTATAAATTTATCCTCAGTTGGCTGGACGACGTTCTGTCACCAACCCGTCCGAGGCCAGGTGGATTCTGTGAAGAAACACATAAAACTTTTAATCTTGGCACTACAGGGGTTAAAGTTGTATAGAGTGACATTTAGTGTGAAAAGAAAACAGCTGCTGCTAAGAACCACAAGTAGATCCCAGAAATTTCAGGTTTTGCTATTTGACTGTCGTACAACAGAATCCCCCAACCATCCATTCTCTACATTTAATGGTTTTTGGTCTGAAATTTAATTCCAATTGTCATTAAAAAGGTGTTTAAAAGTCTTAAATTTCACTTTCTGACACCCGCAGATACCCTGATTACACCAGGACTGTAGAAGGACAAACTCGTTTTAGATGTTTACTGTCTTGTCTTTCAGTCTTTGAAGTACTCGTTCCAGACCAAGGATCGGCTTTGCTTTGTAATGGAATACGTCAATGGAGGAGAGGTAATATGCTGCTGAAATGCTTTTTAATCTACTGATTAAGATTGAGAGTTTAAAAAAGAATCACTTCAGAGGCGTGCAAGCCAGGAGCCACACTGTCAGAAACCTGTAGGAGGCGCTAACTAGTAAGAATAACTGAACAGATTAATGTCATTTGAAATGGCATTAATGTAAATTTGATATTCAATTGCAAAAGTAGCCTTGGTTTATTAATAAAAGTATAATCATGACCTTTGGGGGGGAAAAAATAACCAGTTTAATTTAAGGATATCATCAAGAAACTCAAGTCATCAAGTACCTTCAAAAAGGATCTCATGGCTATACAGAAACATAAAAAATACAAAAACAGACTAAAAAGAGCTTTTTTACAGTAACAAAAGTTAAGATAAATAAATAACAACATGTCCAATGTCTCACATGGTGTCAGAAGCCTGGGAAAAAAGATTTGAAAACGTTGGCGAAGAAGCTTGTTTGAGGGGAAGAGACTGACTGGTCAATAGTTTAGGGACCAGTGTGAAATTAAACTGATTTCTACAAGAAGACATTTACAAACAAGAGGCTAATAACTCATAACTTTGTCTCTACAGCGTCTCTGCTCTCGCTGTTGGGTGACACAAAATCTCTAAGCCCAACAAAAGCTTACAATAGTAATTTTCTATTATTATTTTTATTATTATTATTATCATTAAACGTTTTCATAGAGTGCTGAGTGTTTATTTTGTATAATTTGGGTGGGGACTGGACCTGATAATACACAGAAAAACTACACAAGAAAACTGAGTATTTCTTCAGAACAGCATCTAAATAAAGAGACCATTAAGTTAAAAATACATCTAGAAAGGGAAAGTTTTATTTATAGAAGTGTTTGGACTTATTTGTTCCTCAGTGGAGAGGATCTCCATGACCACAGAGGCCTGTGTTGACCGTTTTTAATTAAAGTGTGTGAATTTTTTCTTTCTGCAGCTGTTTTTCCACTTGTCAAGAGAGAGGGTGTTTTCAGAGGACCGCACTCGTTTTTACGGCGCCGAGATCGTTTCTGCTTTAGACTACCTTCATTCTGCCAAGATCGTCTACCGTGACCTCAAGGTAGACGATACAATCTGAGATGGGAAAAAAACAAAACCTTACATTTTTTAAAATTAATTTCTATTTTATCCTCCATCAGCTGGAAAACCTCATGTTAGACAAAGACGGCCACATCAAGATCACAGACTTTGGCCTGTGTAAAGAAGGGATTACCGACACTGCGACCATGAAGACCTTCTGTGGAACACCGGAGTACCTCGCTCCTGAGGTCAGAGCTTCCAGAATGATTCACAACACTCACTGTATTTGTTCCAACAAGAGAGAAAATCAACAGCTTCTGCCCCACATTTAGAGGCGGCAACAGAAAAATGTTGTATTTGGCATAAATTTACATCATAAAACCACATGACTAATGTTATCTTTAGCATAAATGACATTGAACCTATATAGGCCTCTCGCTATAAGCAATAAGTCAATTAATTGCATGTTAATTAATCGGCAATAATTTCCATTTGCGTGATTTATAATTTTTCTCTTTCTTCAGAATAATGGATGAGCAAAATCTTCATTTTGGTGTTATGATCTCAAAAGGACTTTTTTTCTTCTTTTTTTTCAGAGACTTCATAATTAATTTTATTTGAGATTTAAAATGTCTTCCAGTTCCAGTGCTAAATGGTCATTTAAGTTTATTGATCTTTAAGAATGTGTTTCATTATTATTAAACCGCCATATTACTTTTAAATTGTCTCAAAACAATAATATTATCGTTTATCGCAATAACTTATAGGACAATTTATTGTCCAGCTAATTTTTTTTTTACCATGACAAGCCTAATTGAATATTTAGTTTGAGTGCAAGAAATAAAATACATATTACATTCAAAGAATATCACACTATTGATAACTGAAGCATTACTTTAAAACATGGGAATGGGAGGAAAAATCAAGTTGGTTCTTGGTTCTGCCCCTATACATTAAATCAAATACAATCAATAACTAAACAAACTACAGATGTTCAGTTAGCAATTGTAAAATTAAACACGTTTAAACATTTAACACATACAAAACATGGTAAAATTGCGCATGAAACCCTGTATATAATTACATTTTGTCTAAGGTATTTGCTAAAATATAACACTTGTAAAGAAAACAGAGCTGATCCTAATATTTGGACCCGTTGCCGGCAGCAACAGAAAAAGGGGAGGAGCTGTCAGTTACTGGTTGCTATGGTAACCACCAACTGCCAAGAGCAGCATAACAAAACTTGTATAGAAATGAATGTCTGGAGAAAATAACATTTTGACTAAACAAAATGAACTTGAAGAAAAAAATAAGCAAATTTTGACTTCAGATCTTAAATGAAATAAAAGTCACTTGAGATGTAAAAATAAAAACCCGGAGTTCATTCCACTTTCTGTGGGCAGAAGATCTTGAAAGTTGCATGTTTAAACTCAAGCTCGTCTTTGGTACCAATCAAATGTTATCAAGCGGTGAAAGAAAGATAGTTTGGTTTTGATAGTGTTTCTGTCATTTAGCAGGAACTCCCTGGTCCTTGTGGACCTGAACAGAGCAAACACTGAGAAGAGATTCATGGTGTGATCTTGAACATTTTTGCCGTCAAATGTCCAAGATTACATGAGTATTTCTTTCTGGTTTTTCTCGAGGTATTTCTTTCTCATCATTAGGTCCTGGAGGACAACGACTATGGGCGAGCGGTGGACTGGTGGGGTCTGGGCGTCGTTACGTATGAGATGATGTGCGGCCGGCTTCCGTTCTACAACCAGGACCACGAGAAGCTGTTTGAGCTCATCCTGATGGAGGAGATCAAGTTTCCACGAACCCTGTCTGCTGATGCCAAGTCACTGCTGTCAGGGCTGCTGATCAAGGACCCCAACAAACGGTACACACACATAAGCAATAAACCATTTAATCGCATAAATGAGCCGTTAAAGAGACGCTCACCTGTAGATTAATGTTGCTGAAAAGCCGCCATTTTAAAAAACGCTGCGGATATTTGACACCGAGTACAAAGTAGTTAGTTGGCGTTACCTGCCCCTTTTGCCTGTTTTCCCTGTCAAAACTGAGTAATTATATTTTCCAAATGTAACTTCAATTACAGAAACTTCATAAACCATCTTTATTATTTTTGTTTTGCTTGTTTGTTTTGAATATCTAAACTTTGTTCCATTCCCAATGTTGAATGTTATTATTATTATTATTATTATTAGTTGAAAATTGTCTGAAAATGACAATATTATTGATTATCGCAATTGTTTCCCAGTTAGTTTCTGCTAGCTGAAACTAAGTAGCAGAGGTGGGTAGAGCCTCCAAAACTTATATTAGTTAAGACTAAGGTTGGTTATTTTAGATTTTTACTCAAGTAAAAGTTAAAAGTTCCTGTCCAAGAAATTACTTCAGTAAGAGTAAATAAGTTTTTGGAAAAAAGTCTACTGAAGTACTGAGTAACTGACCAAAATATCAGTCATTTAATATTTAGAAATTACATTGTCAGACAGACCAAAATATAAAGTTAAGTGGAAATTTTGGTATTTTAAAGACTAGAGTGATTATGAATAACATTATAACAAAATCAGACAAAAGAAACTTTTTTTTTCCAAATCAGTTTCTTTCAATATAAAACTGATAAGAAACTGCAGCTTTGTGCCTGGTGAATTATTGGTTAAAACAAGCTTGTACATCATTTTGTCACAGACCAGGAAGCTGAAATTATTGTGTCGTAAAATGTGTGAATTCACACATTTGTGAACTTCTGATTCGGGATGATCTCCGTCATCTTGACTAGAATCAACAGAAAGCGACCAGGTGGTTCTGATTTTCCTCTTTCTTCTTCCATTCTGCAAAAACACAAAAACTCACAATGTAGTTTTGGTCTACTTTGTAATGCAAATATTTTAGTACAGTTAAAATAAGACTAAACTAACTTACAAGTACATTTTCAGAAAGATATAGGAGATTGTTTTAAGTCAATAATTCCCACTGTTAGTTTAAGAATCTGCCAGTGGGGCTAATACTTCTTCATCAATATTAAGAAATTATTGACTTAAAACAAGCGCCTATGTTTTGCAGCAAAGTTAGTTTTGTCTTATTTAAAATGCACTAAGATATTTGGCCTAGACAAAATGACTTGGTAAGATTTGGTGTTTCTGCAGTGAAGAAGCTGGTGTAATCTGCAGCTCCGCAGAGGGAACCGGTTCACCCCGACCAGCTATTCTGGGATCAGTAGCAGGTTCCAGTGATGGATATAAGACCACATTTGACTGGAGTTCTTCTTCTTCTTCTTCTTCTTCTTCTTCTTCTTCTTCTTCTTCTTCTTCTTCTTCTTATTCTTCTTATTCTTCTTCTTCTTCTTATTCTTCTTATTCTTCTTATTCTTCTTCTTATTCTTCTTCTTCTTCTTCATGTGTTTGCTGTCAGGCTGGGCGGCGGGCCGGATGACGCCAAGGAGATTATGAGGCACAGCTTCTTCGGCACAGTCGATTGGCAGGACGTGTACGACAAGAAGGTGAGGGCAGCGTTTATCCGCCACACGTCATCTTAACTTCAGAAGGAGTTTATGCAACACAGCAGCTCTATTTTTAGTATTGGGGTTACCATATTTCCCAAAATTAGTCTGAGATAGAAATAGATGTGAAAAGAAACAAAATGATCTAATCCTTGTCTTTTTTTTTTTTTACATTTTTCACCTGCTGTTATTTTTCTAAATTGTCTGGCTTTCTGGAGAATATTTTAAAATAGCCTGTTTTTATGCAAACTGTCGATATAAAAGTCACTGATGAACCCGGTTAGGAGAAAGTGATGCAGACGACGGATATTTCCTCGCACAAGCTTTTATCTCAAACAGATGTATAAATAATCACACAAAGCACAGGGTTTGTCCAGTTGCTTTGATTTAAATTGAAGCATTGAATTCATTTGATTTAATTTAAAAGTTTCCCAACTTTAATGACTTGATTTCTGTAGAAAGTCCTCTGAAGTGCTCGATATTCAAACTTCACAGTTTCCGACATTTTATTAAAAACCTAAAATTGGAAACGTCACTCCAGATTTTTTTATAAACCTAATAAAAAGAGAGAATATTTATCCTGACTGTCTGAAGTTAAATCAGACTAAACTCTTCTTATTGCAGGTTAGCTGGAATTACCAAAGTTATTTCTATTTGCAAAATTTCCCCCAAAATTTAGTGAGAGCCTTTTTATTTTATTTTATTTTTGCAAGTCTTTGAAATTGCTGGATTTTTAAACTGCAAAATCTTGTAATAAAATGCAATTGTGCTTTAAAACATGAATTTGGAAAACATGATTTTCAGTTGAAACCGGATATTTTCATAAAAAGACAGCCATATTTTTCCTCACTGTCTGAAGTTTAATCAGACTAAACTCTTCCTGTTTTAGGTTATTTAAAATTACCCAAATTATGTTTATCTGCTAACTTCCCAAAAAAACGATCAAGAACATTTTTTGACTTTATTATTCTGGAAGCCTCAGTGACTTATTAATGGAGTATTTTTTCCAGCGGTGGACAAAGTAGATGCAGAACCAGGCGCAGCTCTTTATCTACCGTTTTCTGAAAATGCTGACCTGATTTACTTGAAAACTATTTTATATGTATGTTTATATTATTTAGTACCTCTTTAATTTAAGCAACAATTAAAAGAGAGATGTTTATATATATAATATTGTTTTCTAAGGATCTCTTCATATTAAGACAAAAAGGGGATTATTGAGCTCTTTTAGCACATTAAGATGATTTTGTGTCTTAATCTAAAATAAATTTATTTGCCTGGGATTTTAAATATGGTAAAATAACTAAGCGTTTACTGTAAACATAAACCGAATTTGGACTTTTCGTGTGGATCATTTCCTAGGGAGCGTTTTAGTAAGTGAACCTCGGTGAGTTTTAGTTGAATTCCCTGAGCCACAGCTGCTGTCTGTCCTTCACTGGTTTCGTTTCTGGTCCAGCTGGTCCCGCCCTTCCAGCCGCAGGTCTCCTCAGAGACGGACACGCGCTACTTTGACGAGGAGTTCACAGCACAGACCATCACCATCACTCCACCAGAGAAATGTAAGCACTTGGAAAAGGCTTCTTGTTTTATACCAGACTGCCTTCGTCTGCAGAAAAGTCATCTTTTCAAAATTATGATCATATACGAACATTTTAAGAAGGTTTTGGTGACGTTTAGATATTCTGATATTTAAGTTTAAGTACATTCTTGATTATATATTTGACAAATTTATCATCATCTGAATTTCTGTGTGTTGATTGTTCAGACCCATTTAATAAATTAGAATATTATTCAAAAGTCCATTTATTTCATCAGTAAGTTAAACTATACATAGATTAATTAATTAATGTTTGAAACCCTTTATTTCTGTTAATTACAATGAATTTCCTGACACTGAAATTAGAATATTACATCAACCAATAAAAAAACTGTTTTTAATACAGGAATGTGGCCTTAATGAAAAGTTGGTATCAAGTAAGTTTTCTTTTCAAATGTTCACACAAAGCATTAAATAAAACAAAACTTATTTAAAAAGTAAAAATTATGTAAGAATTTATGCTCCTTATTGTTGTATTGAAGAACTGTTGGGACATTAAGGCCATAATTATTCATACCCATGGCATATTTATATTAAATGATTTCCATCAAACAGAATTTTTTCTAAAAGGGACTGAGACAAATGTCTCCCAAAAAAATCATAAAATGATGTAAAATGTGATTTAAAAAATAAACAAGGTGTTCAGTTTCAGTTTGTATAAAAATAGAGTCAAATTATTCATAGCCTTCTCAATAATCAATAAGTATAATTTCTGATCAGTTTTTGTACATGTTCTCTGGTATTTTAGTGATTTATCTTTGAGACCTCCTGACCACAACAACTTTACCACACAGATTCAAGTCAGAATTCAAATCAAGTGTCACAACAGAGGGTGTGAATATTCCTGCTTACGTTTCTACGGAAGCGCATTGCTGTCACGCAGAGAAAAAAAATTCGACCGCTATCACGTTATAACATGATACGTATCTTGTTAAAAAGTGATACGTATCACGTATTTATTTTGGAGAGAGGAAGTCTTTTATTTTGAAGAATGCTTAACAGGATCTAGTTTTGTCTTTTGCCACTATCCAGCCTTCTGTTGATTTCGGTTGCTTGGTTACGAACATTCGTTGCCCTTGTTCAGCAAGTGTACAGTTAAAAAAAAATATCGGAACAGAAAATGTTCAGCAAATCCATCTGAGCCTCGGTTATAATCGCTCTTTAGCCATTTCCCGAATCAGAAGCTACAATCGGAAGTCAACTGCAGCTTCGACCCAAACAGTCAGGAACGGCCCACAGCCTGAGGACCGAACTGACGTTTCCTTCTGTGCATCCGGTTCTGTTTAGGATTCTGCTCATGTTATTAAAGGTTTTAACC
>CAEGAF010129520.1:0-10078 GCA_903067075.1 Micropoecilia bifurca
ATATATCATAACTTCGGGTAAACATTATAGGGCATCACAGTATTTACATATATCACATCATCTCTGTAATAGCTTTTACCTGAGGCTGAAAATAAACATCAATTAAAACCAATACCATGAGAACAGCAGCCTTCTTTTATTCAGTAGACCAGGAATGTGTAGCTACAGGTGGAGAAGGCTCTTCACAGACTTGTTCTATTCTTAACCAACTATAAAATAACTATTTGTATTTTCTCTTTTGTCCCATATAAAATATTGGAGGTTTTGACCAAAAAGTGTTTAGAACCTACTTACACATTCATACTGGTAACCAAACCAGGTGCCGCGGCGAGGACTCAGTCCTCAGTACGTGGGTCGTTCTTATCCCCTGCGCCTCCACGGCTCACCCATTCCTATGTCAATTTGATACAGTAGGGGCTTCCACACTTCCCATATCTGTGTCCTCTATCACTTTTATCAGCAGTTAAAACTGTTTAATCCGTTTTTAACATGAGGTAACCTGTTTCTCCGAGCCGCCTTTAAACGCAACATGAGCGCTACACGGTCAAGCTGTGTTTACACACCTGTGCGGCAAGAAGGAGACCTGATGCTACTGGGCGGAGCTACACATGTTACACATGTGTTAGAATCATGGCAGCAAACCAGCAAAGAACTTTTCGCAGTTTTTCTCCCAAACTAATGGACTGAGTTGAGTGAAGCTGCTGGATGCAGGTAATGTTAGCTAAACAACGACTAGCTAATGTCAATACAGCACCTTAAGCTTAACAAGTAGCCTGTAGGCTACCGATGTTGTTGTCTATGTTCAGCTACATACATTAATTTTGTATAACATTCTTTTAACAGATTTTAAACCAAAGCTGTAAAAATAATATATGCATTTTCCATTTAAGATGATTAAAAAAAACATTTGTCTGGAAATATGTGTGCCTGGAACTCCTCCAATGAGAGTTTTAGCTTCACCTGGTACAAATTAAGTAAACAATTCATTTTAATCAGAATTAATTATTATTAAAATACTTGCAGCCCCCCCACCCCCCACCCCAGCAAGGACAGGGGGGGCCCAGAAAATGTTTGAATACCACAGGGGGGGCGCAGGAGAAAAAGTTTGGGAACCACTGCTATAGACTAGGATCAACGTCTCAAATCAATTCTTTATCTGCTCATCATTAAGTCATGATTGAGCAGATAAATTCTTGTTTGAGATAAAAACATGTTTGAAGACTTTCATCAGCAGATTCACAGAGTCATACTTGGCATACTTCTCATTGACAGTTGCGGTCTGGCGAGCTTTCTATAGACAGCACCTGCTGGCTCTACTGGTGTCTCTGGGGAAGAGGATGAGATATGTGCGTGTACGTATGTGTGTGTCAAAGGGGAACTCCCTATTGGACAGCCATGAGCCGCAGAAGGCTTTCAGAGCTCTAGAAGTCAGGGGGGACCAGGCCTGGAAGGGCACAGCACACCCACCCTCGTTAATTCATTATGTCGTGGGGTGAACAAGTTGACCCCCGGGTACGCTGCTCCTCACGGCTGCCCACCGCCGTTTCTCGTGACAGGAAGAGCAGTTTGCCCTGTGGGAGGGCGAATAACCTGGTCCAAACTGAGCCTTCTCATAGGTAGTTACAGCTTGAGCTGCTTGCATGTTTGTCGAAGCATCCAGAGTGCAGATTTTTGGAAATCACAGGGTAAACTCAGGAGACTGGATTAGTCATTGACATCATGAACTGGTAAATAGTCTTTTTTAATCACATTTTCACCTGTTGTCCTATAATGTACGTGTGCAATAAGCTGTTCTAAGGACTCAAATTTGAGCAACTTCGTGAAATTTATAAGATATTGTCCACAACTAATTTGATGAATTAGTTACTAATGAATTACTTCTTTGCAGTAAAGTTCTAATTTTCTTTGAATGCATGGCAAATTTGTATTGTAACTGATGCTTTTTCTGTTTATATTTTAACCGTATTTTCTGAAACATTTCAAGTCCAATATGAAAAACAAAACAAAAAATCTTGCATCTCTTCAACTCGCATGTAAAAGTTAAATTACAGTTTCAGTGTAAAGTTGATTCTTGGGGCTGAAGGTTGTATCATTTAAATGTTGCTACCCTTTCCAACAATGTCTCTTCTCTATGAACTTTTGCAATATGTATCCCCGACAAGCCCCCATTCTAATGTTTTCTACCCAGACCTGGATGCTCCTGATCTAGAATATATTGTTTTGTGAATTAAACACATTGTGGACAGCCTGTTTGTTACTTTTGCCTCAACTAATGTCGTAATGTAATGGGGTCTGTTGCATTCTACCTCCTGCTGTCCTACATTGAGGATAGACTGGACTTATAATTAGGCAAAAATCAATGCACACTGTATAACATGCATGTGTGAGTGCTAGACCATGAGAAAGAGTTCATAGTGTGTTCAAGATGAAGCTTTGATTGGATAGTGATAGCACTGAATATAGCGTGCGTGTGCACTGCAGTGTTTGGAGCATTACACAGACAAATGTTGACAGATGTTTTATTTGATCTGTGGAGACATGAGTTTTCTGCTGCCAACACTCTCTTGTCAACTCTGTAAATAAGTGCTTAAGTGGTTTCTACTTCCACAGTAAAAAGAGCCTGCTGATGGAGTTAGACTTCAGGTTAAAAGTAAAAAGAGAGACTAACCTTGGGTCTTCTGGCAGACTAATATAACCAACATGTTTCAATTTTTAGCTCTTGTTCTAACATTGTGTGATCTATAGTTTGTGTTTTTTTTCCCCTCTTAAAAACCAACCTCTCCCTGAAATTTTGGTAAAACTGATTCAGGCTGAAGGAATTGTACAAAGCTTGAGCTTATTGCACACAGAGATTTTTATGCCAATTTTTGTCCCAATTTCCCTCTTCTGACAATCTTAAGGATACTGCATTTATGGAGTAGTTTAGCTACTATCATACCTGTTGTAGCTAAGATTCAGTAATCCTAAGTAGTGAGATGTTTGGTTGACCTCAAAGCAGTTCTGACAAAATGTCAGGTGCCTCAAACAAAGGGAACCAATAATGTTTATAGAAAGGACAAAGTTTTGTTGACTTCACATAGGCAGGTGGTGGAAGGAGTACTTTTAGGTTCTCCTCATCATGACAAACACATTCAGTCTTACAAACAGAGGTCAAGGAGCTGTCAGACATTTAGACCTCCCTTGTCAAGACTCTGATACAGTTCTTTAAAAAAAAATACATTGGCTTCATCTTGAATTCAGCAGATAAAAAATACAAGTGATCAGTTCTGGCCTTAGCAGGTTTTCTATTTCTTTTATGTGTGTGCTGTCAGTGAGTTAGTCTACATCTTGTTGCTGAGAACAGGGAAATGTGTCAACGAACGCCGGTGTGAGTATAATTTTCAAAAGAATTTAGTTCAGCTTTCTGCTTTCCACCCGCTTTAATGTTTACAGGACATCATTAGTTTGACTGAAAAACAACTCTGCATGTAGCCAAGCCAATTCCTGTCAAACACGAACAAGGCGGCACGCCTGAAACACGCGTAATTGCAGTAACTCCTTTCTCTCCAAGTGACTAACTGTGACTGGTGCTGTGGGCATTTCCTTCACTGCTGCCTTCTGAGCTGTGGGATTTGGGGTTTTCTTCAAAGGATGCCACCGCAAACCTGTTTGGGAAAGTTTCCCTGGCCGTTTTATAAATGGACTGAGGGATGTTATTGGCTTAGTCATGCGCTTGTGGTTACCAACATGTGTGAGCCATCATGTGAAAAATCAAAGAAATGTTCCCTGGCATGCTAACAGTGTCCACCACGTGCTTCGTGTTTTCCTTCACCTGGCTCCGTCTCTCTGCCTCCCTTTCATATTATTACATTTAGCCATGGATTAGGAGAACTTTTACCAGGCACTGCTCTCGCTCTCTATCCAACTGTGTTTAATGGTGTATCTGTCTTTTTCTCTGTTCTGTTTGCAGTCTCACAGCACGATATGCAAGTCCTCCAGGCCACAGTGGAATAGGGTCACCTCAGAAGAAAAACACAAGGTACGTTTCTTCTCTCCTGTGTTTTTTTCACCCGATTCCTGTCTTGTTGAGAACTTTACTGTTTTAAAGCTTTCTTTTTTGTCTAGTTAGCACCTGTTCTTTTTATATTTTTGTGATACTCTATCAAAAGTCAACAGGTCAGAGATTAAGCATTTTGCGAGGAGATTCTTGAGCAGGGAGTGGCAGCTGTTGTCATGGCAGCTCGGATCAATGTTTCTGAGTGAAATACTGCCACCTACTACACTAAATGAACACACACACACATACGCACACACATAAATAATGAGCCTTTTCTGGCTACTGAGGCAAATTTGTATATATATAAATATATATTGTTCACCTTTCCAAGAGGATTCAAGACATTATATTTGGCATCTTTTTAAATAAATGAAAATACATGTTGCCACCCCTTTACTTGCATATTGCATTGTGCACATGCAAAAGAACTTGATAGCAAAATGTCTGCTCAATTTTAAATCCTTATTGTTCAATAGAAGAAGCTGCTTCCACAAAGATCACAATTTCTCGTCCATCAAAGAATTTCCACATCATAAACACAAACTCAAAGTTTTGTTTCATTGCTGATCACATTTTGTCCCGTGGAAAGTTTTCAACATCTGTACAATGAAGTTAAAATTAAGACACCAGACTCAACAAAGGAAGCTGCAGACTGTAAGTAGCAGACAGATTTAGTAAAGTTTTGTGCCTATTGCTGCCGTTCCTTTCTAGCTCTGGTGGCCTATCAGGTTTTCTTGCCCTGTGTTTGGCTCCATCATTCCCATCAACTCTGATGTGCTTTGACATCAGCATTTTAATCAGTAATCATCAGTTTTCACACTGTATTTTGGGAGATGTACTCCATCCCAGTACAATCTGAATCTTCACTTTGATGCAAGTGTTTAGTAGTTTAGCACAGGGCCATAAAGTTTTGCATCCAAGCAGCAGGGGGTGGTGTTTGACAGTTTGTTGGCTCTCTGCTGCTCTCACTCTGACAACGGGCGCTGAGCCTCTGACTGCCTGTGTAGCCGCCAGATGTTCCAGGCCCTCATTCGGGTAGAAAAAAGAAGAGAGTTTTGCTTTGGTTTGCGTCCCAGACTCTCTGCAGAAGCATCTGCGTTTAACTGGTGACTGACAGGCTTCAGTATTTCACCTCACATCCGCCGGCAGGACCCAAAGCGCAGAAATTAGATTACCTTCTTCCTTCCAGGTCCTTTTCGCCGAGGCATCATCAACCCCTGTAGTTTGGAAGATGAAGGCATCTAATGATGAAAGGGATTTCTTTTGATTTCCAGCTGAATTGCTTCGCTTTGTCTCTCCTCTTCCCTCATTCTTATTTTCCCCTCTCTCAATGTGCAGCATTATCCTCCACTGACTTTATGCATTTGTTTCCTGTTTTTTCTTCTTCAGTTCCTGTTTGTGTGGATCCTTTCAATTTTATGAACCACTATCTTGTTCTTTCTTGTATATTGATCATTTTTCAAAGGTAGAAAGATTAGATTTTGTTGTTTTTTTTTTACTTTATTACTTTATATGGTTCAAACTCTTCTCTCACTGACTGACTTCTGTATTTGCATCTAGGCAAGGTTTAATTTAGCATGTTTGTGCAGGATAAATCTATGACGTTGCTCTCACTTCCTGCTGTGCAGGGGTGTGATTCTCACTCTGCTCTTCTGAGGGAGATGTAAAAGTAACCTTTAGTTTAGAATGATTTTTACTGGACTAAATAAAATGAATCTCTGGCTGAGCTCTGGATTTCCTTCGTTTGTCTTATTCTCTAAATCTACGTTTCCTGTGATTCCTGAAAGGTTTATGATGAACTCCAAATGGATCACAAAATCCTTCCTTCCTGACACTCTTCCAAGATCAATGCAGCTCCTCCAGAGTCTCTATAACCCTCTTGGGTCCTTCTTTAACAACAGGGATTTGTTTTCAACATATTTTTGAGTCCAATACATTCTCCCTACATCTTCACCTGACAGCATATAGAGTTTTTCCTCAAACTCAACCAAGCATTGGACGTATTCTGACCAACTGCAGCTGTTCCATCACATGGAAAGCCGTGATCGTTGGCTAACTGCGTCCTAATGTGACACAATAAGAATCTGTTTTCTGTTAGGGAGTTTTGCAGCTTTCTCCTCCTATATCTCGTCTCCAGCTGCGATGCAGCTGGAGACGAGATGACTGGGTGACATTTACGGCATAATGAATCGATTATCTCTCTGAGGCATCAGCGTATCTTTCCAGCAGAAAGTCACCAGCAATGGAAAATCTAGTTTACAGTTCCTCCTCCAAGAATGTTAAGAAAACTCAGGTTGTGAATAAAAAAAATTAGATGCCCATCTTCAACGTGAGGTACTTTTCTCCAAGATCCAACTTGTTGCAAAATAATGTTTAGTGATTCCTGAAAAAGCTGTCTGTTCTCATTAAAACAGAAAATAAATTGGTGGAAAATGTCTAATAAAGTGCAGAATGCTGCATCAAGCTGTTGTATAAGACCAACAGTTTAATTTGTTTATTTGTGTAATTCTCCTTTAGGGGAGGTATGAGAACAACATGTGACGCTGGCAGCTTTGACTCTGCCAAGAGCTGAAAAACTGATGGAACTTATAAAGAGCAACTGGGAGAAAGAAAGCACTATTTGATCTTGTCTTTGGTTGTTTTATTATCTAAAGTAGCAAAGTATTATGAATAACTCACCAATTTAACATACTTTAAAATTTCATGACTGCACAGAAGTATTTCACTAAGATTCGGTGTACTTTACTCCTCTTTACTTTGATGCACTAAATAAACTCTGGGATAAGCAATTTGTTCTAGTGCAAATGCTTAAAGTGTAGACTTTGAAAATTGTGTACAGTTAAACCCGAAATTAACCAAATTTTTGTTGATCATGATTGATTTGAATGTCCAATAAACATGTAAAACATCCAAGGGGTCATCAATCTAAGCCTGATGATGATTCCACTTTTGGCTGATAGAAATTTTATAGGCACTGTAGGAAATTAGCATAGAACCTCTACCAATCTCAATAAACGTCTTGGTCAGAGGTAACAGTAGTAATGGTAGCATTTACCATTTTCTCTTACTTCTCAAATATGCTTTCTGTTGGACTATTGCAACAAAAACCAAGTGTTTACGCCTCCACACATAAATGTTGGGAAATCTAAAAGGAGAATGTTTACCTTTGCAAGTCTCTGTAGCTAACTACACACACGCTTTCCCACAACAATAGACTGAGACAGCTTTCCATCAAACTCTGTTCAGAGTTCAACCTCTCCTTCTCCCCAACCCTCAAAGGAACACATACTTCCTGCTACATCAACTCTGTGATTTGTCTTTGTCTTACGCGCAGAGTTCAAGACCGGTACTCCAGACATTGCAGCTCGGATCGTGTTGGTCTTCACGCTCCCTAAACCTCTTCACATCTTGTCACATAATAACCACAAACCTCATTGTGTTTTATGGGGATTTTATGTGATTGAAACAGAAGGAAAGTGATGCAGGTTTTTCTTTTACATCTTTCTGACAAAGCCATTGGACATAATTTAAAATGCTGGGGGGTCTTTCAGAGTATGATGAGCCTGCTCTCTTATATAGTACATTGTCCATTTTCTCCATAACTTCATGTGGTCCAAGTCGTTCCTCAGAAAGTCGTTTTTCCATTCGGTTGATTTCATCCATTAGTCTAGTTTTGTTGGTTCAATTTTAGGCCTACTTCTTGTGGTGACTCTCCTACTTCATCTATAAGATTGTGAAGAGATGCATACAACGCTGCTCCTTTAACACTGAAATGCTCTTTTCTGCTGCGGTTTCCCCAGGTTACCAGGACCGTCCAGAGTCCCTGCTGCAGGCGGCGGGGCTTCCAGAAGCCCAGGCTCATCCAACCTCAACCGCCGGAGCCAGAGCTTCAACAGCATCGACAAGAGCAAGCCTCTTCAGTATGCAAGCGGTAACGATAGAGGTAAGCAGAACACAACACTCTAACATGTTCATCGGTAGAGATCAAATATTAGATCTCTACTTTGTAGAAATGTAGTGTTGGGACAATAAGAGAGCTAACAGGTTCTTGGAAAAAACCATAGAGCTGAAGCAATGTCAAGAAGGGTCGACAGAAAGCCATGAACCTTACCAAGCTCCGCCCAGAAACACCCCTCGAAAGTCTCACACTGCATGTCTCACAAGCAAAGCCTCATGGTGCTTAGTTTCTATGTGTAATTTCATTTCGACTGACTCTCTGCAGAGTATTTCTGAGTCAATTAGTGTAGCATTTCTGCCGGATTTTCAAAAAATACCAGCCACAACAATGGACAGGGGAACCAACAAGTTCATGGCAGCTTTTTTGGACGACATCAAAGGTGTTTGAGCCACGATGCCTCCAACATTGTGCGTGTCACAGCTAAATGCTACTGGTCGATGAGGAACACAGCAGATCCTCACACCCTCAGCATAAATGTAGCTGTGGACAAGATCACTGACTCCTATTGTTCTTGCAAGGCTGGGTAAGTCGGGCATTCATGGTTTTGAGGTAGATTCTGTTGGCAAATGTTCGAATGTGCCTATGCCTGATGCACTGTACTCGGTGCTAGCGTGGCTAACACAATTACAGTTTAGTAAAAAGCCTTTTCAGGTAAAATAACATCTTTAATGTATGTCAGATACGGTACACATTGCATATTGATCTGTTCAGCTAACGTAAGACTGTAGGCTTCAAGGTGTAGAAGTTGTATCAGTACTGCCATTATGCTGTACTTGGCTAAAAGGTTTTCATAATGGATGTGTTTATTATTGACTTTCTTTTTTTCATTCACTAAACACAAAGAAAGCAAAGCAATAATACTTACACCAGCAGACACTCCTTTGTTCTTATTGATCCTACGATGGTTGAGCTGCAAATGTGGTCGTGAACAAGCTTAGATCCAAGCAAGACATTCCGTTTCAGATTTTGGATATTTGTGAATTTTAGTTCCACAAATATGATCAGGATACCTGACATCGCCTTTACAGATTCCCCACTGACTGTGGAGAATCATTCTTTTTTGAGTCCTGACGCAAAAACCTTCTGTCGGTCTGATAGTCCACAATGTACATTAACATGTATTTACTACAGTAGCTTGTGTTTGTGAGACTGTCACGCTCGTGGTACCTGCACTTTAACGTAAAATTGGCATTAGCCATTTTCTTTATTTTTTGGGTAATTGTTTAACAGATAATGTGTTTTTGTTTACGTGAGAATCTGATAGAAGCAAGTAAAATCATTTTCATTGCATCCAGACCCCAAGCTCCCACTTCCACTGTTGAACTGTGTACTTTTGTTTTTCTCATGGCTGCATTGAAGAGCCACCTAATTTACATTCTCCGTACCCGCCACTTGATGGCAGCGCTCGCACAATGGAGCAGCCCAGTTCCCTGCTTCAGTCTGCTGAATCATCCTTGCCTCTGCACTCCAGCTGAGTCCTAACGACAGCATTAGGATGAGGTGACACATAAAAGGAGCTGCCCTGTCAGCTTTTAAATGAGATTTAAAAAAAATTAAAATAAAAAAGCTATGCAACCTTAGAGAGTCAGTATAGCTACTTAGGGCGACATGTTTTTATTTTCAACCCCTTTGATAATGTTTCTTTCTGAATGGGAGCAACAGATACAACAATTTCACCCTCTTTGCTCACCGAGCAGTTCTGTCATCCCATAAAACTAACTCTGCTTGTCAAGAAAAGACTTTAAGAACTAAAGTTTCACTCCAGGGATATAAAACTGAAGTTTGTTTGAAAGGAAAAAGAGAGAAAAGGACTAACAAAGGGAGAGAACAGAAATCAATTGCTGGGAAATGTCAGCAACACAGCTCCGACCTTCTGGGCAAAACGGAACACAGAGAGGCAGATACAGGAAGTCTCTGCCACGAGCTGCTTCACACACATTTCTCAGAAGACTGTGATTCCTGTCAAGCTATATATATATATATATATATATATATATATATATATGTATGTGTGTGTGTGTGTGTGTGTGTGTGTGTGTGTGTGTGTGTGTGTGTGTGTGTGTGTGTGTGTGTGTGTGTGTGTG
>CAEGAF010129522.1:0-12500 GCA_903067075.1 Micropoecilia bifurca
GGATTTCTTATTTTCACACTTCAATATAAAGTGAGTTTCTAGACAAATCAAATGAATGAATTGACTAAAACGATCAAATTATCCTGCCCTTATGTGAAAAAGTAAGCCCTCTGAATCTGCACACTGCTGGTGCCAACCCTTGTTGATGACAACTACCGTAAAACTTTTAGAGAGTGGACATTTTTTGTTTTGCATCACTGTGTGAGATATTTTGTCCAATCAAATTGTTTTAATTCAGCTGCAATGGAAGTTTCTTTTTTGTCAGAATGAACACCTGTTTAAGTTAATGCCTCGGTATCTTGATGTGATTTCAGTCCTGACTTTGACAAGCAGAGGTAGATCTATATTGATGTGCATTAGACCATTATCCTGCTGCATGACCCAGTGTGCTTGACCTTTATTTTACCAAATGAAGGATAGACATTCTGCTAAAAGATTTTAGGTTAGAAAGCAAAAATAAGCATTGCAGCAATTATTGTAAGTTTACCAGGTTTCAAAAGTCCTCAAATGTCTAACAGATCATCAAGATTTTTTTTTTTTTTTTTTGGTAAAAGTGCCCTTATAGTACTGCGACAGACTGGCGACCTGTCCAGGGTGACCCTGCCTCTTGCCTGGAATGTTAGCTGGAGTTAGGCACCAGCAACTAACTCCTGAGCCCACTATGGACAAGGGTGTAAAGGAGATGGATGGATGGATGGATGGATGGATGGATGGATGGATGGATGGATGGATGGATGGATGGATGGATGGATGGCCCTTATAGTAATTTTGTGCAGCTGTGCATTTTTTTGCATCAAACCCTTTCTATGGACACATTTTTGCTCCAATTCTTATTGGATGAATCGTGAAGTTATGAAGTTTCTTCAGATAGAGGCTTGATGTCTTGCTTTTTTTTTTGGCTCTAGTGGTCTTTATTTGAAAGTAGCTCAACAGGAAACAGGGTAATGAGAGAGAGGGAAGACATGCGGCAAATGTCACCAGGCCGGGAATCAAACCTGCGACCACCACCATGAGGACTAAGGCCTCAAGGACTAAGGCCTTAATACGTGGGTTGTGCTTTGCCCCTACGTCACCACAGCACCCCCATGATGTCTTGCTTTGTGAGGTCTTTTCATCCCATTATGTTGTCAGAAAGTTTCTATTTATGTAACTCTTTTGTGATTCTACAGTTCTGGTAGCAATCAGGTGTGAATATTGGCAGCTTCATTTGATCTAACAAGTTAATTTATGTTTAACACATGGTAGATTACTTAAAAAGTAAAATACAACGTGTTATTTAGTCACTTTTTTTTACTTAGTCATCTTTTTAAATTTTTTTTAAAGTTTTCTCTTTGTGTCCTTTCCTTGCCTCTGCCCAGAAGCAACTGACTGGGATGCAGACTTTACATACGGTGAGTAGTTGTTTCCTGGAAATCTACATTTGACAGTAGAACAGTGTGCTGAATATATTGCCAGCATGAGTTATAAGGTATAATTAAAGGAAAACAGAAAGATTATTGAACATAAAAAGAGAAAAGTACAATACCGGGTTAGAGTCACAGACCATATGAGTAACTGTGATGACTTGATGATGTTTTCTGTGCAAATTTTCAGACTATGAAACACTGCGTATTGGAGGACTGATCTTTGCCGGGGTTGTTGTGGTCCTTTCCTTTGTTCTGTTGCTTGGTAAGTCTTTCTCACAGTTACGTCTGAGCATTTCGTGTTTGCATGATTGGGTCCTAAAGAGATATAATGAAAAAGAGAACAGTCATATGTGAGTGTTGAATCTGGATTCCTTCAGTCAGAGTTTGGCTGGAAAGGCTTAAATTAAAATAAAATAAAATAAAAAGTATAGAAATAAAAAGGAATAGTTAAAAGACAGCCAGAAAATATTAATATTCGGTTTATGGGGATTGGCTACTGCCCTGCTTCCATAAACTGATGTTTTGATTTTGATACAAATAAAAAAGAGATCTTTTCTTTTTCTTCCTAGGTAACAAGGTCAGAAAATGCGGCAAAACCAAGGTAAGTTTAAATCTCACGTGGATTTATAGGGACCTCTGCTGGTCATAATGTGAATCACATTTTTAATCAGTGGTTGGCAAATTTGTGCCACTGTATGAGGTTTTTACTTATACTTAGAAATACTGTTTTATTTGTCTTCCTGTTTGATTGGACTAGTAGGAACCACCACCTTTACATTGTAAGTTGAAAGCCATAGTTTTTGTAGAACCACTGGTGTAAAATATTCATGACATAATGATTTTTTTTATTTTTAAAAATATTTTAGTCATTACATTAAATCTAACATATATTTTTTATTATCCTCAGCGTAAACCTGTCGCAGACGAAGATTACTGAGCCAAGCAACGGAAGCAACCGAAAAAAATAAAAAACACAAAAGGATGCAAGAATATGCTGCTGTCAGTTGTTAAGTGTGTAACATGTAAACATTTTGTATTAATAAAGTATATGTAACCGGAATGCATTGTAATTTTAATCACTGATTCTTTGAGCCACAAGAAGAAGATACCTGAATTTCAAACACAGAGAAAGAACAAATACTAAATTTACTAAAGGAAACTTCCTTTCATTTTCATGAGATGCTTGCCTGCTCTTTGTGTTTGCTGTTTCCCCTTTTTGTGTTTGTTCAGTGAGAGTGTGATTCCTCATTTCAAATTTAAAAATAACCATCGAGAGCTCTCGATGGTAACAAAACACTAAGAGCAAGTTTTGTTTTGTTAGTTTTTTTTCCCCCTTAGACAATTACGGCGCAGTAAAATGCACTGGTAGTTGTGAGTTAAAACTACCTGTTGTGTTTATGTGACTGTCTCATTTTTAGCTTTGCAGAACAGCTACCACGTCTGCGGACATAGGTGATTTTAACACTGGTGTTAAAATGTGTTAGGCGTTAAAAACACCTAATTAGTTTAACAGAGATCAGCTGCATCATTTAATCTAAAGCACAGCTGCTACATGAAGGCCTTGGAGGTTTTTCATAAAGAAAAAGGAACACAGCAGACAGGTTAGAGGTCAATCTGTGGAGAATCTTCAAGTAGGTTTCAGGTTATTAAACGATTTTGTCACAGTTTTGAACAATTCAAGAAGAAATTTTTATTCCCTCTTCCGGAAATGAAAATGACTCCTGGTGCAAACTGGTCTGGTGCAAACCTACCGAGACGTAGCCGTAAGCGGCGCACTGGGCAAGGAAAACATCACTAAGAGAAAACAGCCAGACGGTCCATAACTCTGGGGGAGCAGCAGAAAACCACGACTAAGGTGAGTAAATTTGTTGCAAAAAGTTAAATTTATATTGTACACTTCACAAATCTGGCGGGAAAAGCAGTGAAGATGTCGCATTCAAAGCTTGGAGCAAAACGCTGTGTTCAGATTAGAAACAATCAGATTTAACATCTACATCTAACTTGTGTGTGTAAATACTACTCAAAAACAGTGGTAGCAGGATTATGCTATGGGAATGTTTTTTCTTCAGCAGGGAGATGGAAACCAGTCCGAGTTGGTGGATCGATTGTTGAAACTGAATGCAGGACAATCCTGCGAGGAAGCTTGTTAGAAGCTGGACGACGTTTGAGACGGGGTCAGAGGTTCCCTTTCCATCAGAACAACAGCCGGAAACAAGCAGTTAGGCTTACAAAGGAACAACACATAGAGTAATGTCTTATATTATTATTTATATTAAAATATTATTAAAAAAAATTAGAAAAAGAGATGGGGTTTTTTATCCATTATCCACTCACTGAAAGATTTATTCAGATTCATAAAAACAAATGTATCACGAAAAATAAAAAAGAGTGCATTTGGAGCTTGGTTTCTTGGTAGTGAGAAAAAGAAAACACAAGATGGGGCTACTGGACAAGAGAAAAACTACAGAAACTCTCCAGGGCCGAAAACTCCAAGCTCCTGTTTGGAGACACAGGAAGCGCTGAGGAAAATGACAAGTGGAAAGCTGTTGAAGAACAGTCAGAGATCTAAAGATTTGTTTGTGCAAGTTATGTTTTTTTTGTTTTTGTGTGTTGAAAAACATCAGGGTGGCAACGATGCAAACAGAGGAACTAATTTTCTGAACAGATGAAGCTTATCAGATAAATGAAGACGGGTCAGGTTTCGTGGTTCCAATGGGGGTAAAAAAAAATGATCGTCTGTTTTAGTTGGTCACTAAACAAAAACTGGATTGAGCACTTTGCCCTTACATCAGAGTATGCTGAAGCTGATCTATGATAGTGTGGGCCTCGTTTTTTTATTTTTTTTATGACGCCTACATAGCTGACAAAGCATATAAATCATATCAACAGAAAAACCACACCTGATTAATAACCCCAGAGTAAATAAGTCATTACAAGTAGAGACAGGCGCTGTCAAGCGAGTCAGTCCCAAGGACCCTCAGTTCTCCATCCATCTCTGTCCGTCACTCCTTTTGTTCCCACCCGCCCCCCAGACATTATTCAAAATAAATAAATAAATGAAGTTGTAAAAGTTTCTGCTTTGTAGTAACGTAGGCAGTTTTTCACCAGCAGCATCTCCAGGTCTTATTTCAGCTGTTTTTTTTCCCATCGGGGTTTCAGTTGAGGTAAGCATGAGAAGCCACCAGATAACATCGCCGCAGTAGGGGGAAGTTTAGAAAGCAACAGAACCACATACGGTTGCAAATTATGCTGGACAGGTGTGAGAGAGCTGATCAGATAGAGTTCCCACAAGTCTTTACGGGACTGGCTGCTGTTCAGAATCCTGCCCAGAAAACCAACAGACTCGGTGTGTTTCCTGCAAAAAGCAAACAGGTGGAGGCATTTAACACTTCTTTACTTAGCATCTTTATGAAACGCTTAGAGACGTACGAGGAACGGCGGTGCCTTGTGAAGCTGTTCATTCTACTCAAGCTTGTTCATGGAGTTTATTTAGGGGTACTATAGTCGAGAAGGCGAAGCTTGGTTATAGTTGGTAAGGTGTGGGCTAAAAACACACACTGTTATAGTTTCACGAAATGCTTCAAAGGATCACGTTTCATCAGCTCCTGTTTTTTCTCGTCTCCTTCTGTCTTGGGTCTGTTTTCCTTTCCTATGTAACCATTTGTTGTTGACTTATTATGCAACAGACCAGAAAGTCAGAGATGAGTGTCCACTGCGGCTTCTTTCTGTTTGTTTGACCCTTATTTGTACAACTCTGTAAATGATCTGATTACTGCAGTTTCTTTGAATGGCTGCTCAGTTTCAAGTAGTGTTGATCTCATTCAGCGACGTGTGTGTGCAGTCACGTTGGATGCATTAATTTAAAGGAAACGAGGACAGATGACTTCAACAAACGCAGCCGTTCTCACCTTTTTGCAACTAAGAAATAAGCTAAGAATGAGCTGATGGGCAATGTTTAAAAAAATGATACCGCTAGAATGAGAGAAGTTGTTTGAGACAGTTATTCTTTCAGTGATTTTATTTTATTTTTAATTTTTCTTTCATTCTGTCAGACAGATTTTAGCACGCATGAGGCCTGTGTTAACACAATCTACTCTGTTTTCCTAACCCTGCACAAGTCTTTTGTTTCACTGGACAACTAAGTCTTCTGATTTATTGACTGCTCTCCAAGCTTCTTTGCCTCGTTTCAAAATTACCAATCGAGACAGAATGACCTTATTGGTTGTCTACCCACCAACAATCAAATGTGGCTCTGCAGGAGAAGAAGAGTTTGAACACAGCTAAGCTTGCACCCTTGCAGATTTTTAGTCTGTCTTGGCTCCAAAGTCAATTTGTACCATGCTTCACAGTTGCTGGTACACCTGGTGTGGTTGTGTAAAAAGCCTCAAAATGAATTCATCTTCACTTGTAGTAGCATTGTCTCTGTTAAGTTTGATTGGAGCTGTACATCCTGGATTCTGTATAGCATATTTGGTGGCCATAGAAACAGATAGTTGAATACAGTGAGGTACGGTTTGTCACTTCCAATGAATCCAATGCAGACCCTGACTTATCCTGCCGCCTCTCACAGTGAGCAAGTTGGCAGTGGAGGCAAAATATATAATTCTCCAAATAAGCTGTTGGAGAACTGGAGCAAACATTTTGAACAAACCACATCGCCATGACAACAACTAGTTACTATATACCAACTGGTTGTTTAGAATTGATGCCAGAAAAAAATGTGATGGTTTTTACCAGTAAACTAAAAATGGGTCATTGCTGGATATTTCAGCAGATGATGCAAAACATTTGAAAGAGTTGACACACAAAATCAACCTATCAAGATTAAAAACCACTAAAAAAACCCCAAGAGGACTCACAACTCTGGACGATCCACAGAGGTTGTGCAAATGAACTGTCTGCTCCAACTCTGTGAAATGTTGTAGGAGCAAACAAAGCTGTTCTTTGGTGAAAGTCTTTAAAGCTGTACTGATGATTTTGACATTCATAATTTTGTTAAAGATTTTTTTTCTTAAATCAGCAAATTACAGAATACAGTTCTCAAAAACTTATAGTGTGAGAATTTGCAGCTGCAAGTAAAGACCGATTTATTATTAGATTTTTATTTTTCTGCACAACGGAATATTCTTTCCGTCTTTATTTGGAGACATGTTTTTATCTTTGGCTCAAAAACGTTCATAAAATCGTCTTTCTATGCATGTCGTGATCACAGGGTCATTTGTATTCCACGCAGTCACACAAATTAAAACTATAAATATAGATTTAAAAAACTTCCAAAAAAGTCCACGTTTTTTGAACAGTTTATGAAACAAATATCTTTAACTAAGGACATTTAAAAAAACAACAACATTGCATGTCAGAAATGTGGCACTGATCTAAAGTTCAAGAAATCAAATTTCAGTCACATAAAACGTTTTCATTAATAGCCAAAAGAGAACTAACGCAGAATGTGCTGTAATCATGTTATTGATAACATCTTCAGCTGTGGCCACTGGGTGTCACCAGATATCTCTGATCAATATCTATGCATATGGCATCTAAGGTGTTTAACATATTCAAATGACTAAGATTTGACCTTTTTTTTTTTTCTACCAAGCGTTGCATGTTTGACCTTATATATTATTGAAAGTGAAACCTGAAGCCAAAAACTACCCTGAGGTGTCGCCTCATTTGGAGTCAGAGCGGCAGATCTCCAAGTTGTCCCAAAGAGGACGCCTCCAGCAGCTGCCATCTTGGAAGTACGGCTATGATCTTGGCATGATGTTAGTGTCGGAAGGTGCTACGTCTGCTTCTGAATCTTTTCACTCCTCATATTCGTTTTTGTCTCCGTTATTCCCATATGTTTCTTTTTTTTCTGTTTTTTTTTTACTTTGCACGTCTCTCGGAGCATGCAGATGGTCTCATTTGCAAATCAGGGTTGGGGGGGATAAGAAAATATGAAGACATGAATTCTGTCTGAAGGCCCTCCTCCCTCCCCCACCTTCTCTTTGCCCCGCCTTCAACAGAAAATACACCTCCGCTGCCCCTCACCCCCCAGTCCATAACTATCCTCTTCAGCTCATTTGAATAAATTAACACCCCTCCATGTCTTATGTGCACCTACTGTCACGCGTGTGCAAACGCGACCACATTCGAGCAAAATGAATCCCCAGCCGGAGATGTTCATCCCGAGCTTCGTCGTCATACATGCGCATTCTAAGATGTGCTGAGACACTTTCTGCTACAACTATCACGCATGCTTAGTTGAAGGCAAACGCAGGATTGGTTGGTAGCTTCCTGTTAATGTGCTGCTGTGTGTGTGTGTGTGTGTGTGTGTGTGTGTGTGTGTGTGTGTGTGTGTGTGTGTGATTCATTTTAGCCTAATGCAGCATGCAGAGACGGAAAGCCTGGCCCCGCTGAGAAACTCTGAAGTCTACAACAATCTGTGGTCTCTTATGTGTTTCTAGAGTGCGTGTTCTGCCTGAAGTCGTCCTATTTGTTTAAGGATTCACAAAGTAAGCCTTGTGACCAATCAACTGATTCAGTTTGCTCCACCAATCGAAGCTGTCCTCCATCATTCCCATGCCGGCACTCCTCTTCGTTCTCGTTTTTTGATCTCTGTGACCTTGCGCAGAGCTAAGCAGTAAAGCCTCGCACACTTCCCTCCTAATTTTAACCTTGCAGAGGTTTCACTGGGCTTTGGGCAACGCATTAATACTGGACACATTAATGCAAATACGATCCTGGCGTGTTTGGCAGCGCCTGAGGGGCGTCTCTGATTGTCCACACATCCAGCCCTTCAGTTTTTCAGTCAACAAACTCTCTTCCTCCCACTTTCCCTATTGCATATCCTTTCCATCCTCCTCCCTTATATTTTGAAGAACAGTGGTGCATAGCGATGTGGAAAGGGATGGTAGGGAATAGGTGCGGTGGGCCTGTCCTGGACTGCTTGTTCTCACTCTCGGTCTCTGGAGCTCTCCGGGAGCTACTTGCTTTTTCTCTGGCCCGGCTGGCTGGCCGGCCGAGCTCAAACTGTCAGTCCCCATGACGATCACCGGCTGACGTATAGCATAACCTGCTTGGTGCTGTCACACCAGCTCACGTCAGCCCCCCTAACCATCTTGCCACATTGCTTTTGGGAGACAGACCTCATGCGTTATCATACAAGGCAGACCTGATGCTTTAGAGTGTCGAGTCCTGTCCGATGGCCTGTTTTGTTTCTGGGGCCTGGTGGAAAACCAGGAAGGAAGTGGGGAGGTTTGCAAACAGTCAGATGAAAAGGGTGACACAGACCGGTTACCTAGCATCCGTGATTTATTGACGTAACAGCAAATTCTACTGGTGACGATTGCAAACCTTACATGTTGTTGGTCATAATCTGATGAAGTTAGTTTGGCTATTTTGGTCATGTTGTTCCATCTGGTGTGTTATTTTTGTGTTCTTTATCACCTGTGTTACTTTGACCTCAGTGTCTCAGTTTCCTTCTGTCTAATTAAACTTCATAACAGTTTTTTTTCTCATTTTTAGCGTTTAAAACATTTGGCCATGAAATGAGTATTAAATACTAACATATTATTGACAGAAATTGTGTTTTTTCCTGCAACACTAGCTGGAAGCAATGGACTGGTTGTCTATTTTATGATGCAGCATTTGTGTTTGCCTAGCTCTGACCATGCACATTGATAGATTTATAATAATCAATTTTTATATACATTATAATGTTTTTTAGCAGTGTTGCAAAAAAATAGAACAAAGTAGAGTGATGGGGTATAATTTTCTTATAAATTGGTTATGAATTTGACACAATTTTCATTTTTAGACATTTTTTTACTTCAGTCAATGTATCACAATCCAAATAAATAAAAGCATTTAGATTAGGTATCGATTTTGGTTTTAAATTTGCACATACGTATCACAAAAACCATGGATTCTTTTTGTTTTATGAACATTATCATGCCATCAGAATGCCAAACCACACCATGCTTAGTGGGCTTGATACTCCAGAAGATTTACATCCACACAACAACTCACTCTCAGCCTCTGTGTATATCACTTTTATTGCATGATGTTTGTGTATTCCTGTTCTTTTTTTTGTTTGTTTGTTTTTTGGCTCAGTGTGTGTGTGTTGGAGAGAAACAGAGACAGATCGCGTGGGTTTGTGGGTTTCCACCTGTTACATAATAAAGAGTGGAGGCAGAATCTGCTTCCTTCCCTGGCACACAACAGCGGCTCCTCAGTGGGAGTGAAAGGGCTCCACAGCTTGCCTCAGCTCCACTAAATGACAAGAAATGCTTTTTGATTATGCCTCTCAAAACATTGCCTTACACTCTAAAACCCGCTGGGTCATTTCTTCAACCCAAATGCTTTGGCTAGTACAGTCAGGACAGATGCTGGGGAGTCTTAAGAAAATAAGTTTGTTGGGTTGGAGGAGAGGCTAAAAAGGAGACTCATTATTTTTCACAGGCACACTTTTTATTTATTTATTTATTTTTACCTTCAGTTGACCTGATTACTCTTCAACCAAAGTCTTCCTCAGGATAAAATAAAATGGGTGAGATTCTTACATTGTAAGGATCATGGTGGCCGCATGTTGAAGTAGCTCTGTTGTATTAGTCCAGATTTATTCTTTTTGTAGGCTTTTGTTAATTTCTCTTTTTTCTTTTATGTTGAGGCATTGCATATTTGGATTCTGTGCATCTAAAACCCACTCTTTGGACAGTTGAGGCACATCTGTGACAACAAAAGTATCTTTTTTTTTTACAATGGGAGCAGCTGATTAGCATCTCAAAAGTTTAGAGAACATGACCCGGGATCTCAGAGGAGTTGAAAATGAGATTTTAAGGATGCAGAGTCAGACCAAAGAGCAGAGAGAAGAGAAGGAAATCGTATCCCCAACTCCAACATCTCTCCACACAACCAGACGGAGATCTAAAGAGGAGTAGCAAGAGCAAAGGAGGTGGCTCAACAGGACTTGCCAACTTTTTTTTATCTAGAGTTAGAGTAACACATTTTCAACCCATTTCCTCTACACACAGGCTCCAAGTTTAAACGGCAACAGATGAACCGCAGTTGCTCAAAAATCCTGAAGATGTTGATACTAGTTTTGATGACAATATGACCCCGGATATGAATCCCAGAGGAGAGTTTCTGTTTGGAACATGCATGCACATATCTGGGTTCTCTCTGGGCTCACGCCAGCTTATCCACCAAAATTTAAAAAAGATTGGGTTAACGGTCCAATCCAAATTGTTAGGTACAGTGCTTTCTGTCCAGTGTTGCCTTGTTCTGGGTGTGCTGTCCCATGACCGCCAGAAACAAACACCTGTCCTGTCTAAGGAGTAGTTGCAGTGGATGACCATTGGTTTTTCTCTCAAATATTGTGCTTATTATTGACTGTTCTATTAATTGTACTTGTAAGCATGAAATATTTGGCTTTATAACCCTTTGGAGATTTTTATTTTGGTTAGAAAAGGACCTCCAAGTTGGTTGTGTTTTAAGCCAGCACTTCTTTAGAGTGTAGCCAGGCAGAGAGCTGTTTGGGAGTTTATGTCAAGCAAAGGCTGTTAAACATCAGATGAGTTGAACATTTGTTATGACAATAAATGAGGTATTCCTGGGAGGTCCGTGCGCAGAGCCATGTTATGTCCTGTTGTGGATCACAAGGTGGCGAAGCATGTCCCAGCCATCAGCAGTTAAAAGATGGGTCACACACACTGACCAGGTTACCGGTCCATAGAAATGTCTTGCTTGCAAATGTGAAAGAGCGTTTGCATTTGTGACCAGGAAACATTCAAATTTGCGCCATGACGCAGAACTTGCAAAATACTTGGATGCGTCTCTTTTCACACCTGCTATTTAAAGCTGCATGTCCCGGACGCCCAAGTTCAGCCCTGCTGCCATCACGCAACTTTTAGACGCATCTCTGCTCCAACACACCTGAATCAAATGGCTGTATTCCATCACCAGAAACTCATGCAATGTTTTAGCGACATCTGGGGAATTATAGCCCATCTCAGCAAAGTTACTGGTTCCATTCTCTTTTTTTTTTCTTCCTTAATTTGGTTCTCGGTAACTATTTTCTATTATTGTAACTATAACTATTTTCTCGATAATCTGCGTAAAGGACACGCTGCCTGTAGCCATATGTGGGCAGAGCGCATTCCGACTCTGTGCTTGAAGGAAGCGGACTCTGCAGCATCTTTGCACTTCCCCTCATCCATCTCAGCTGGAACTTTAACATTTCGTGGTCCTATCACACAAGATTGCTTTAAGACTGAGAACATCAGCCCAAACAAACTTAAACTTTCACGCAAGAGTTTTTTTTATTTAGTTTGAACTCGGATTTTCCTCAGTTGAGAGTATGAACTCATCAGGTCATTGCGCGTAAAAGTGTCTCCAGCGAGGTTTTTTTTTTTTTTCTTTTTTTTCACCCGCACATCTCCACACTGTGCGTTATCGGTGTATCTCTCCAATACACGGGGCATCATTTGGATAGCGGGGGTGGAGCGAGCGGCAGCCTGTCCCGGTAAGGGGAGGGGAGAACGGGGAGCAGAGGCGGTTCTTTCCTCGGCTCTTCGCTTTTTCGGCGCTGGAGAGTGTTGGGACCAGGGCTGGAGAAGACCGCCGGGGAGCATCAGAGAAAAGATCCGGTCCTCTGCACGGAGCCTTGACTGGCCGAACGCGGCGCCGTGCGCTTTTCTTTTTTTTGAGGGGGGGGAACTGCACAACATTCCTGTGAAATATAACTGCTATTAATGGCATGTGGCTTGTAACTTTACTCCTGCTGTATTCTTTGCAAGAAGGTAAGCTGGAGATTTGAGTGTTTGCCTTGTCTGCATGTTGCCTCCTCTTTCTCTCTCTCTCTCTCTACAAAAAAGATGCTGAAGTTGGCTGGTTGATAGATTTTGGGATTTAACGCGCTCCAAAGGACACGCATCAAACTCCAAATCACTGTTTGAAGAGGATAAGAAACTTTTTCTTTTCGTTTCGAAGGTGTTTATTCTCTGATCAGCCGTCAATTTATCATAAACTGCTTGGATTGACGTCTGCATGCCCCCCTGGTGATTAATCTGATTAGGCGCAAATAAATTACAAAGAACACTACGAACACAAAAA
>CAEGAF010129529.1:0-15962 GCA_903067075.1 Micropoecilia bifurca
ACTTTCAGTCTGTGTCCAACCAGAGCAGGTATTGTGTAGTTGGTGCTTTTAATCAGTTTTCAGTTAAATTCATTCAGTCCAACTTTTTACAAAATGTCACCAAAATCACTCTGTCCCGCAATATATATTGTATCGAGGGCAGAATATTGTGTATCATATCGTGAGATTATTGTATCAATATATCCCTAGAAGGAGCTGATAAGTCACAACAAAAGCATTCTCACTGACAAACCTTAAATGTTGGAGTTTAGCAAATAAATCAGAGTAAAGTTCAATTTTACCTGGTGATTTTTTTTTTATTTCCAATTCACAACAAGCTCAATTACTCAAGACCTGATTGATCTAATCCAGATTATCACTCTTATTATCAACCCCCCTCCTTTAATCAAAGGTTTTGATTAAACGGCAGGAGGATCATGTTGAATCGTCAACATTTCAAGGTTATCTTTCAACAACCTGCGTTTCCATGGCAACAACAACAAGCCAGAGGTTAAACGTTTTGCAGTTTGTGTTTGCTCCCAGCTCACTCTGCTGTCATAAATCACCGTCGGTCACAGCAGATGACACAGAGCAGCGCTGGGCTGCAAGAAGACCGAAAAATTAGACGTCTGGATCGTCTTCTGAAGCTTTTTCTTATCTTTTATCATCTGCCTCAAGCAGTGGAATTAAGATCACATGAGTTCAGGAGATGAAACCTGAGTAAATATAAAATGCAGTTTCCAAATGAGAATTTAAAAATTTTAGCACAGTTGGAAATCAATTTTACAGCCACTGCAGCTGGTGTGCTGTATGCTGCAACAGTGTAGAAAAAGTAATGGAATACATTTCATCCCAAAAAACTCAAAAACGTTGAGATTAATCTCAGAAAAATTCTAGAAAAATACTTGGAAATTTGTGAGCGTGAAAAGTTGAAAATTTGCTAGAAAAAATATGATATATTGAGAATCCCCCCCACTTTTATGAAATCAAACAAATTTGGTGTCAAACCTTAGTGCTACATTTGTGCTGGTTTGTCCAGCAAAAATTTTCGTTTATGTCGCTATCATTTTAAGGAAATTAAGAAAGTTTGATTTCATAAAAGCTTGGGGGCTGGTTGACCTTTTGACCTTTACACTTTCATTAATATCTTCAAAGCCAAAGCAACAAAACAAATTGCTGCACAAACCAGCACAAACATAGCACAAGCATTTGACCCCAATTTTGTCGGATTTGCTGAGCTGCTAATTAATATCTGCAGAGGTAAATCTGTGCAGTTAAAATGCTAACAACAAATAGCACCTTCCTAGTTTTTGCTACTCGTCCCTAAATAGTTGATAAGTTGATGCTCTCTTGGTCCAAACAGAAAGAAATGCAGATAATGGAGAATTTGTCTGGTTTGCATGAATAAATTCAGGGCAGAAACTCTCTTTTATTCAGATTTAACAGGACAAAAAGAAAGAAAGCACAAGTAGTTCTTGATTAATTCAATGTTTAACCGTCTTAATCCTCATAAGGATATGTTCCCATCATGTGACCTGCTTAAGCACATCTGTTCAATCTTAATCCAAGGAGGCTTTTTTCTTAATGAATGTTAATGTGGATGTGAGTTAAACTGTCAGATAAGGTAAACAGTAATCAGATGGTAAGAAATTCTTGTCCACAAAATCTAACCGAAAACAAATCTTGTCTGTTTTATGAGTTAGTTGGAATTTAATGTGCCTGCATCTCACCTTTTTAATCTAATGGATTATGGTTGCTTTTGTTACAACTTTCATCCACCAGGATGTTTTTTAAAAAGATTTTGCCACACAAACCACAATGTGCGACTTTGCAGCTGAAGCTAATACACTTTTCCCCCTGCTGCACCCGAAGCAGAGCAGCATGTAATGAGAACAAGCGCTTAGAAAGTGCTGTCACATCTCCAGGTGAACGGTCAGAGATTAGCGAGGTTAGCGGAGGGGCCTGAGGGGAGGCACTGACAGAAACATGGTCGGTCGATTTTCTGAACTCCTTCTCAAAGCCCCTTCGCTACAACAACCTATCCAGCTGAGCTTCGCCATCCACTTCCACTCCGGCTTTGTGGCAGCTAGAAAAATGTGACATGACAGACGTCAGTCATTCCCCTCAGGGGCCGCAGTCTGCAAAAGGTGAAGCGGTGAGATATATTTTGTCACCGTTAGCCAAACTCCTGGCTAATGGTGAATGAGGACGCAGTAGATGTGACACATTTAATCTCCTGAGCAGTTGGCACCAGGACTGCACACAGTAAAAATGCCGGTGTTGAATTAACACCCAAAAGTGTCTATATGTGTCCAAGTCAGCTGGTGTTAAATTCAACAATACAGAGAGTCACATTAACATTTACAACGGTGTTAGTGTTAAAATATGCCAGTGTTAATTCAACACTGTGTATTAACTGTGTATTAACCCTTTAATAGAATTTTTTTCCGTCAATGTTTTTTATTATTATTTTTGTGTTTTTACAAATATGTCTGCCATAAAACATACGCAGTAAAAATGCTGGTGTTGAATTAACAACCCAAAGTGTCTATATGTGTTCAAGTCAGCTGGTGTTAAAGTAACACTTTGAAAGTGTTAAAAGATTGACACCCATTTTTTTGTTTAATTAACATAGTTAAATACTAAAATGGGTTTAAGAAAAGTTAAACTTTCCATTTCTGTATAATGTTTTGAATATTTTCTACTGGATTTGATTGATATTGACTCCTTGTGGGTCAATTATTTACTTTTTTAACACCACATTATGTTTAGTGATCAACACTACACTGGTGTTACTTTTAATACATTTTAACACCAACACCGTTGTAAATGTTAATGTGACTCTGTAAGTGTTGAATTTAATACCAGCTGACTTGGACACATGTAGACACTATTGGGTGTTAATTCAACACTGGCATTTTTACTGTGTCGAAAGGAAATATTTAAAACTGACTTTTAGAAACTGTATTTAAACAATGGCGTAAAACACCAACAAAGCACAACTATGGAAAGACTGACTCATTATATTACATTGTTTGTGTATAGAATTTTATTCCTTTAGATAAATCAACACGATGGGTGGGAAGGTTTCCTCCAGTTAAACAGTTTTTAGTCTTACAACATCTCAAGGTTGAGCGACTATTTACCTGCTCCACAGTGGAGCAGTGGTTGCCCAACAGTATATTGAGTGATATTCTGCCTCACACTGCAAAGATTCACGGTTGTTATGGTTACGCCTTTTCCACATCCAACCTTTCAGGATCACGTCCGGAGAAACGCCGTGAACCGAGGACTCAGAACCTGAACATGTTTACTTTCACTCCGCTGTTCCAGTTAGCGTCTCAAAGGGAGGCGCCGGTTCTTGGGAGCAGCGAGGAAATCAATGCAGGGACTTTGTCTTCTTTAGCCAGAAGAAAAAGTATGAACTCAGACTGCACAGCATGTACAGTCTTTTCATTTTATATGTCCTTGGCTTTAACTATAAAAGCCAAGCTACAGATGCCAAGTCACTCTGTGTCTGTTTGTCTGTTTTTCTTTAAAAGCCAGACTCTCGCAGCAGGAAGACTAAAAGACGAGCCTTGAAAGTAGGACGCAGGCGAATTGAAGTTGTGCTTCTTACAGTGAGCGCTGCTCAGCTGCCTTGCTTGTTTCTTAGTTTGTGCACTTCTGAAAATACATCAAAACATGAACATCTTATTTTCCAGACCATAAAAAATGTACGGTTTATTCTCACCTTTCCACATAAAGCTAAAAAATGTGCAAAATCATTCATATAACAAAGTGCGTGAGTCTATCACTAAGATGCTAAATTCACATTTTGTACCTTTTTGTATTTTTATTTTGGTTTCTACTGTTTCTTAAAAAAAAAACAGGCATTTTTTGTGTGTTTCAAAACATTAACATGAAACGTTAATGTTTTTTGGGGTCTGGAAAATGGGCCCCTCTTGATTGTGCCGTTACCTAGCAACCTCAGCTAAACTTAGCCCGTTACCTAGCAACCAAAGCTGAGTTCCAGGGTGTTTGAATTTGAATTTTAAGTGACAAGTGTCCCAAAAACATCTCATAGGCAGAATTGAGCAGATTAAATTCTCATTATCTACACAGTAAAAATGCCAGTGTTGAATTAACACCCAAAAGTGTCTACATGTGTCCAAGTCAGCTGGTATTAAATTCAACACTACAGAGTCACATTAACATTTACAATGGTGCTGGTGTCAAATATATTAAAAGTAACACCAGTGTAGAGTTGATCACTAAACACAATGTGGTGTTAAAAAAGTAAATAATTGACCCTCAAGGTGCCAATATCAATCAAATCCAGTGGAAAATATTCAAAACACACAGAAATTGAAAGTTTAACTTTTCTTAAACCCATTTCAGTATATAGACCAGAGTTAATTTAACAAAAAAATGGGTGTCAATTTTTTAACACTTTCAAAAGTGTTACTTTAACTCCAGCTGACTTGGACACATATAGACACTTTTGGGTGTTAATTCAACACTGGCATTTTTACTGTGCAAGAATGATTTTGTAATGAACATGTTTTTGTGTAACCGATAGTCCGAACCTGGTCAAGGAAGCACGGAAGGTCACATTTAAAAACACACAGAAAGTACAAAATGCTCCAAAGTTAAGAAAGCAAGTACCTGATTTATACTGGAAACTATCTGAAACAAATACTTCCACCAATCAGTTGCATAAAAAAGTATTTTACGTGCCTAAAACCATCTTTGATGAATTACTTCTAAAGGAATTTAATGAGTGCTTCAGTTTTGTATGGTGAGAAAACGACTCGCAGGCAGAAACAACTTGAACATTCAGGTCACAATAAATTGCCTGAGAACAAAATCTACAGCGTGGGCAATTATTCACGGGTTTAAAGATGAAAATAAACTAGACTGAATCAAAGCCTTTCATATAAGAAACAATGAAAAATGATGAATGTAACACTATAGATATAATGAGCCTGAGGCGAAGTTTTGAGGTAAATACATTAAAAAATAGATGCATACACTGCAAAAACACAAAATCTTACCAAGTATTTAAGGTCTAGTTCAGAGGGGGTCCAAAGTGTGGCACGTGGGCCATTCTGGGGCCCGCAGTTCAAGAAAGATACAAATTTGGCCCTTAGTTCAAGTCTTTGGTATAGATGAACACTTTCTATCTTTAATTAGGACAAAATTAAGAAAGACAAGTAAAGTATCATCTATAACTCAAAGGATTTGCCTTTAGCAATCTCAAGAATTTTTACTCAAAAGCAAAATTTGCTTCACCCAAATCTGCTTATAATAAATTTAATGAACTTTACTAAATAAAATAAAAATAACCTAAATCCTGATTTTATTCATCAGAATTGATTGTGCTCTATTTTTTGTCAATTGACACTTAGAAAATTTCAATAAGGCAAACCTGCAGAGCACTTTTTAAGTTTTAGATCCTTTTCCAGCAACAAATCACTCTGTAACAAACATGTTTTGTATAATCTATAAATCTACTTTATTTGTTTAATTTAAGTATTGCGTGTCTAGTTAGTTGAAAAAGTTAAAACTATTTAGACTCAGCAATTTTAGCCAAATTAACAAAAAGTTTGGACTCCCCTGGTCTTGTTTCGAGTACAAATATCTTAGTACACCTGAAGTAAGACAGAACTAACTTACATGTAACTTCATGGACAGACAGAGGAGCTAATTTTAAGTAAACAATTTCTTATTATTGGTGAAAAAGTACAAGTTCCACTGGGACATTATTTCATTTTATGGGAAAAACTTTTCGTTTCAAGTGAAATAATCTGCCAGCAGAACTAGAACTCGGTTGCTAGGTAACGGGCTGGGCTTGGCTGGCGTTGCTAGGTAGCGATTGTGAAATAACTGAAATAATCTGCCAGCGGCACTAGCACTTTTTCATCCATATTAAGGAATTAGGTACTTAAAATAAACTCATTTATCTTGTTGAAAAGTTACTGACAAGTTAGTTTTGTCTTATTTCGTGTATTACATCTGCAATAGAAATTAGACCAAAAATACTTCACTCTAAAAAGAAAAAATTGAACCAACTTAATTGAATTGCTTCTATGGGTAACAAACAATTCAATTAAGTTTATAGATGATAAGTTGGATGATTAGAATATATTGAATTGGTTAAACTTAATAAATTAAGTTGGATAAACTTAATTGAATTGCTTGTTACCTATAGAAGCAATTCAATTAAGTTGGTTCAACTATTTAATGTAAGTTTTGAGTTAAATGAAGACAAAAAAGTAAGTTAAAGTAAGTTAAATTAATGTAAATAAGTCCATAAGATTAACCTAAACCCAAAAAACACTCTTTAGTAGGGTTTTATGTTTTTGCAGTGTATGCATTGTGTGCCACATTTATTTCAGGAAAATTATTAAAAATAGAAAAAAGGACCAAAGAGCATTTCTCCAATTCACCTGGAGATAATACGACACCTTTAATGATCTCTCACCAGCCGGCAGCTGCGATTAGCTCGTTTAGACGCCTGATGTCTTTCTTTGGGGGTTTCGGATTAACTGAGGTGCCACGAGTTCAGCAGAGCAGGTCAAACGTTAACAGCCTGCTGGACTAATTGACAGTTGAGGGAGGGAGCAGCATTTTAAAGTGTCAAAGCTCCCGGCGTTAGCAGGTCGAAGGGAAAAACACCCGAGTGTGAAGAGAAGTATTTCTGAACTGTCCCAATTATCAGCCCTTGTGAAAACGTAGTTGTGTTGACAGAGGATCAACAGTGCAGCTGTTTAAAAAGGACTTCAGGGATGTTATACAGGCAGGTGGTGAATGTAAATCAGAACAGAACAGCTTATTATTACTGAGGAGATAAACTGGGGGGAAATGAATCAGACGGTTTACAGAACAGACATAATCTGAGTTATTTTCACTTCGTCAAGAATGAAATAACACTGGTGATGGTAGGAAACCCTCCAACCTCAGACGATGAGCCCAGACTAGGATGGAGCATTAGGGCCATTCTGAGAAAATCATAAAATCATACAAGAATAATGCCAAAATAATACAAGCATAAAGTCATAACACTATGACTTTATTCTGGCATTACTCCAAATTTATTCTCATATAATTTTGACTTTATTATCATATTATTCCAACTTTATTCTTATATTATTTCGCCTTTTTCCTAGGTAATATTTTGAATGTATTCTTTTTTCTTTTTTCACTTTATATTATGAGATTATTCTTTTATTCTTGTAATTTTACAACTTTATTCTTTTTTTTTTACTTTGTTCTTGTAATTTAATGACTTTATTCTCCTCCTTGTAATTTAATTTATTTTTATTTTTACTTTGTTCTTGTAATTTAATGACTTTATTGTTTATTTTTCTTTATTCTTTTTATATTATTAGATTATTATTTTATTCTTGTAATATTACAACTTTATTCTTATTTTTTTTACTTTGTTCTTGTAATTTAATGACTTTATTCTCCTTGTAATTTAATTTATTTTTATTTTTACTTTGTTCTTGTAATTTAATGACTTTATTCTCCTCCTTGTGATTTAATGTATTTTTATTTTGGCCCTTCGACTCTGTTGTATTCAAAAAGACAA
Organism: Micropoecilia bifurca; assembly: GCA_903067075.1. Classification (NCBI taxonomy): domain Eukaryota; kingdom Metazoa; phylum Chordata; class Actinopteri; order Cyprinodontiformes; family Poeciliidae; genus Micropoecilia; species Micropoecilia bifurca. The sequence continues at coordinate 7,556 of CAEGAF010129529.1, forward strand.
TCCTGTGCTTAATTTTTAAAGCACAAATCCTACATCTGTGCAGCATGAAATTATCCTCGCTTCCCAGCAGTGATGGTGATTTTAGTCCTTTCCACATATTAAAATTCATTGACCTGCCGTTGCGTTTAGCCACAGGACACCTGGAAAATTCACTGAGCCGCTGCAGTTCGATTACCTTCGCAATGTGCAGGAAATCCACGGTGAGCAGAAATACTCCTTTCATACAACATAAGCACACACTGGTGTTGTGAGGATAAAGTATGTCAGGTTATTATAAATTTAATATTTTTTGATTTATTATGTGTCCACAAATATCAACAAATTGTGTTAAATCAAATATCTCTTCATCCAAAAGTTCCTCCTGTATGTTTGTGTTGCTGAACCAAAACATAAGAACAGATTTGATTAGATTCACTTTCTAATTGTATATAAATGATTTAACCTTTATCCACTCCCTGCAACATTACACTGCAAAAACACAAAATCTTACAAAGTATTTTTCGTCTAACTTCTAGTGCAAATATCTTAGTAAACCTGAAATAAGAGGAAACTGATTTAAAAGAAACTTATCAGATTATTTCATTTATAGCAGGATGTTTCTCTCATGTTATAAGTTAATTTATAACTCTGTCTCTCTTTTGGATGTGTAGTTGGATAAATAACATATTTAACTATTTCTGACATGGAAAAAAGTCATTAACAAGAAGGTAAACCACCTCAGATTCTCCTATATATAAATAAGCCTCATTTAGCATCGAAACTTGACTCAATCCTGTCTGACTTGCTTGCAAATTTATAATTGCGCCTATTAAATACTGCATTGTAAGCCTACATGCTGTTCTGGTTAATATTACAAGGTCATCAGCGTATCAGGTGACCATGGAGGGTAAAAGTGTTTTCTTCTTTATCAAACACTGAGCCCTGAAGTTCAGCTGAGCTGCTTTCATGAGGATCTTCAGACAGATTTAAAACATCCTTTTTGTCTTCTTTCCCTTTTACCAAACAGATTTAAATTGGACCTGTTTACTCCACACGACCTGCTCAGTTTTAGCCTGAAAGTGTTGAGAAAGTCAAGCTTGGTTTCATCAATCCAGACCAGTTTTCACCACCATTTAGATAGCAGCACAAAATCAAACCTTTCTCTATTCAAACACTTAACAGAATAGTAATAACCTTTAACACTGAAAAAATTATTCTGTGGTGAAGTAAATTTAACATAACTGAATCTGTGAAATCAACAGTAAAAATTAAAAGTTAATAAATATATGAAGCATCGAGGTCAGAAGTATTTGTTCAAGATACAAAATATATTTCAAAAGATAAATTGTTTAAGTACCAAGAGTTTATGTTTTTAAGTTCATCCACACAACAAACAACAATCTTGTTATCTTTACTGTATTTCAAAACACCAAATATTACCCATAAGCTATCAGGGTTTCCAAGCCGTGATTTTGAGCTGCTGTTTAGTTTATGACAGCCAAACAAAAGTTATCAAGTTGTTTTATGTTTGCAATAACCTAAATCACACAACGTAACTTCTGTTGTTTTTATATGTTGTAATAATTGATTTCTTTTAGAACATTGGTTTACATGTAGCAGTAGGGATTGACCAGCAAGGTATCCCACAATGCATTGTGCCTCTAGCAGCATCAGCTAATTAAACCACTTTTTTTATTTAAATTAGTTTTAAGATGTTTAAGGTGAAAATGTTCATCAGGAATGAAGCAACGTTCAGAGCAGTAGAGCAATTTTTGGCTAGTTTTTAGCATTTACATTTGCACACAATTTCATGAAATGATTGTTTTACTGAAAAAAGCAAACACACTGTCATATGTAAATCACATTTTTCCTTTTTAAGTAGTTTCTAGTTTAAAAGAAACTAGGTTTTGGTTGTTAAGTAATAGCAACATACTCAGATTTATTAAGCTAACTTAAAGTTTTACAGTGTACTTGGAAACTTCATTTAAAGCTGAATAATTTATACAAAGTTCAGTTTTGCTTATTTGACAACATATAAAATTAATTATTAATTCTCTGTAAACTAAATTGTCCTTCAAAGAAAGGATAGTTGAGAGCAGAATGAAAACTTTTATTATTCCGTTTTTGGAAGATGGAGAGAAAAGAGAAAAACGGTAAACAATGCAAAGGTAAATAATGGAGTTTGTTTTAATTCAGGTCTGACTGTATGTCTGAATCGGTTTTGTTTTATTAAACTCTTTTATTCCTCAGGGCGAAACATGTTTTGCTCTTGTCACTTCGTCTCAACAGGCTGTGAGTGAAAAGCGTCTGTATCAATTTGACGCCGACTTCGTCTGACACACAAACAAATCCAAACACGCAGCATCAATTTCTTCTGATTCCCGACTCTTTCCGCCTAGTCTGCAGGTCAGGGGTGTGCAAATTTTAGTCAGATGGGTCAAGATCATGGAGTCAAAATGATTTTGACAACTCAACAATAAACCAAACATGCAGCACTTCAATTAAACAAATAAAGGAGGGAGGTTGGTGCTGGAAAAGGTTTGTAAATGATTCTAGATCCAAAACCTAAAAGGTTTTCTACAGATTTGCTTGATTAAAAATAATGTTGCTAATTTTCTAGGTATCAATTACGAAAGAAATAACACAATTTAATCAATTTTGATGAATAAAATCCGGATTTATGTTGTGTATTTAGCCAAATTTCCTAAATTAATTAAAAGCAGATTTGAGCGTAAAAGTTAATCCATTGTGCTAAAGACAATATTGTACTTGTTTAATGTTAATTAAAGATAGAACGTCTTGAGCTGGAGTCCAAATTTGTATTGTTATTGAACTGAATTTGGGTCACACACAATCAGTTCAGGGACCACATATGGCCCCCGGGCCACACTTTGAGCCCCCCTGTAGCTTCTTTTTCTGATGTACACTGATTTGTTTTTAAAAACTATCTGACTTTCTGCTTCCAACTTGGTAATTCTGTTAAAAATTAAACTTTCCAACCGTTTAAAATTAACTCATTTTGAACTTTTCATGTGCAAAAACCTGCGATAAGCAAACATAGAACAAACAAATCACTTTAGATAAGTACAACGTGTGTGTGTGTGTGTGTGTGTGTGTGTGTGTGTGTGTGTGTGTGTGTGTGTGTGTGTGTGTGTGTGTGTGTGTGTGTCTCATTAGAAGTGTGAGGAGGAGGATCTGAGGAGGAAGGGAAACAGAAACACAGCGACGGGAACGAAGCTGGGAAACTAATGGATGCAGAATAATTTTAAGATTCATCCTGATGCCTCTGCCATGAATGGAGATAAGTTATCAACATATCCAAGACTGGGTTTGTTTTTCACATCCTCAGAGTGGTTAGCAGTAAACTTGGAGTCGTTTGCTGATGTTATTTAAAGCTGCAGTGTGTAACTTTTATACAAAATGTTTTTGTACATATTTATTGAAGGTGTCACCATATCATGACATTTTATTATCAGATAAATACAGAGCTATGAAGCTATGAAGTTACTCATAATTGAAACATACATAAATACAGAGCTTTTGTAGCTCTGTATTTATCTGTATTCATCAATTATGATGAATACAGATAATTATGAATACAGATAATTACAGATAATTATGATGAATACAGATAAATACAGATGAATACAGATAAATACAGAGCTTTATAGCTCTGTATTTATCTTTATAGCTCTGTATACAGATAAATACAGAGCTTTATAGCTCTGTATTTATCTGTATTCATCAATTATGAATACAGATAAATACTCATCAATTATGAGTAACTTTTTTAGGAGTATTTATACTGCACTTATTTTTTTACTTATACTTGAGTAATTTTATTATGAACTATTTCTACTCCTATTTGAGTAAATTTCTGGATTTTCTACCCACTGAATGAAAAACAAACATGTTCTAACCAAAACTTCACCAAACACAGACACACACCTGCAGTTTAATCAGCTTTATATTGAAAGAAACTGATTTGGAAATATTTTCTTTCGCCTGGTTTTGTTATTTTTTGTTATTTCTATGAATTATTGTCATTTTTGTCCTTAAATTACCAACATTTCCACTGACCTTTATGTTTTGGTCTGTCTGAATATGTATTTTTTTAAATATTAAATGATTGATAATTTGATCAGTTAATCTGTACTTGGGTAGTTTTTTTTACCAAATGCTTTTTAACTCTTACCTGAGTAATTTCTTGTTACTGTCACACCATGGTGACAATTTTAACAATCATGTAAAAAGACATGTTCTTCATAGCAGTTCCATACTGCAGCTTTAAAAGAACAGATTTTCTCGCATTTCCACAATAATGAGGTAAATGGAAACATAGCGATAATTCACAGTGGGCTGAGAAGAAGAAGCCATTTCCTCAACAGCAACTCGAAAACCAGATTACAGTTTGCAAATTCTCTGAGGGACACAAACTCTCACTTTTAGTTTCAGAGAAACATGTTGATAAAACTAAAATCAAGGATTATGACGAGGGAGCATGCAGGCCCCTCACTTCACTTCCTGGAAATCTTGACTTCTCTGTGGTTCTCCTGTTTCCACCTCGGGGTAAATGGGGTCCTGTGTAGTTTCTCCACTAATAAACCTGAGCGGTTCCTCCTCACCGCTGATTGCATTTCCATGTAAACCTTCCAGTGGACTGGACTCAAGCGCCTCACATTTGTTTGGTGTGAAGAAGCTGTGAGCCCAGGGAATTTCAGAAACGTTTCTTCATAGAAGAATCTTTCAGGAATCGGTGAGTTTAACCACAATGCTAAACGAGAGGAGACAATAAAATCCCCGACACACTTAACCCAAAGCCGAACAGCCGACGTGGTTTTATGGTGGTTTTTCTGAATGACATTTCCATCCAGGATTTAGTAAATATATTTTAGTTTTATTATTATAGCAGTTATTTAGCAAAGAGCTAAACAAATGCATCAGATAAACGTTCCTCAAATGTCTCCTTCAGTTAGAAATGGAAATGGAAGCAAAATATCAACATTGCAGTTTCCGAGCACACTATTAGATATAAAAATAAAAATTTTAAAAAGGAGTGAATTTTTCAGAAATTTTTAGATTAAGCTCTAACAGGCACGTCATCTGTAAAAACCTTTAAACGTTTTTTTAAAACTTTACTTAAAGAAACCACCCTGATAATCTATTGTATAATTATTACTACATGGCAAAAGCACAATATCTTCTCAAGTATTTTTGGTCTAGTTTCTTGTACTAATATCTTAGTTCACTTGAATTAAGACAAAAACAAATTCATAAGTAGCTTTTTAGTACGATATACAAGCTTGCTTTGAGTAAATAATTCCTTAGCGTTGGTGAAAAAGTTCTAGTTAAAGTGGTAAATTATTTCAGTTGTATAACCTCTAAAAATGTCTTGTTATAAGTGAAATAATCCGCCAATTATTAGGAACTAGAACTGGGTTGCTAGGTAACGGCCTGGGCTGGGCTGGCGTTGCTAGGTAACGGCCTGGGCTGGGCTGGCGTTGCTAGGTAACAGCCTGGGCTGGGCTGGCGTTGCTAGGTAACAGCACAGAGTTACATGATTGTGAAATAAGATAGTTTTATCTTATTACAAGTGAACTAGACCAAGGATACTTGGTAAGATATGGTTTATTTTATTAAAATTTTAATTTTGTTTTATTTTTATCTGTATAACTATTCCTAAATTCACAATCAATTGATTTTATGCTTTGGATGTGTTTTTTCTACACTATTTGGGTGGAAGTTGGGTTTTTTTCAGAAAATATCTGATCTGTCTTTTAATTGTGCAAACTAAACACAATTTTGTGAGCTACAAAAGTCCAAAAATTACTAAAAAAAAAAGAAAATCTCAGAAATTTTCTGGAAAAATCTTGAAAGTTTCAGAGTTTGAAAAAATAGGCACTAATACGCCGTCATACACTTCACAGAAATTTTCTGGAAAAATCTTGGAAGTTTTAGAGTTTGAAAAGTCGGCACTAATACGCCGTCATACACTTCACAGAAATTTTCTGGAAAAATCTTGGAAGTTTCGGTGTTTGAAAAGTCGGCACTAATACGCCGTCATACACTCCACAGCAACAAACGTCTGTCCAATCAGACGACACTTCGCACAGACCGCTCCGGAAATAGTTTAACTCAGATTTTTTTGTGTGTCAGCTGTGATTTCCACAAAATTATAGCCAAGCAGCAGTTTGAATATCTTTAAATAAAAACACAGGAGTAAAAGCAACAGCTGAGTTGTTTTTAAACAAAGCCTGGAGCTCCAGATGCAGCCTGCAGACTGTTGTTGTGCAGAGCTTCAGATGTAGGTGGAACATCACACATGGGCTTAATTTCATATTGAAAGTGTCACCTATTCTGCAGCCTACACATAAACTCATCAGATGGAAATGCATTTAACCTCCCACACAGGCCAAGGAGACATGATGGGAATGACAAGCGCTGCAGTCACATGTAGGGAGCCAAACGCAGCGTTAGCAGCAAAATGCTCATTTTTCGGAGCTGGAAAATCTCCAAATCCTGGTAATACCAACCTAAATAAATCACAGCTGCTCGTTTTCAGCTATGAAAAAGGAGATGAGAAAAAAATTTCTGACGCAGAGAGCTTTACGTTGTGATTATAATGGGAGGACAAGACGGAGATTATTGGTCTAAGTGTTGAAATAAAGAATAAAATTATTATTTAGTAGATAAGAACCACTTTACATTTTTTGTGTCCTGTCTCAGTACATGTTGTTTCAGTTTTAGTTTTTCTTAAATTAACTCAATCTTTAATTTACTGCCTTAAACTCAAGACAAGTGTAAGCAAGGCATTCTGGGTAAATACAGCCAAAACAAACAAATTAGCCTAGCGCTAGCTAGCGGGCGAAATATCTTGTGTTTTTTAACCAAACACAAAATAGAAATCCTACAACAGATCAAATCTGACGCTAATCCATTTTTGTTTACATTTCTAGAAGAAGAAAGTTGAGCTCAGTGTCTTCAGAGGTTTCCTGTCGTTTCCCTCAGTGGTTCTTGGTGCAGCGCCCCCACAGGCGAGGAGGGGAACAGGGTTTTTAATTTGGTTGGTTGGTTTGGCTCAGTGCAGCGTAAAAAAGAAAAAAATACAACCTAATAAAAGTTGCAATTTTGATCCCCAATTGAATTGAGTTTACCAGACTATCAGGAGTGAAAACCTTAGAAATGCCATCAGATGACGCATAACTGAACAAGTTAATGAATCACAAGAATCACAGCAACTAAAAAGCAGATAAATATCACACTTCTGAGGAAATCTTTTGTTTTTTCTTTATGTTTCTTGTTTGATTTTCAGACAGAGCTCATCTATTTTGTTGTTTCCTGCACAAACCAGTTTCCCTTTCGCTTGAGCACATTATTCCTGCCAAGTCTTTGCTTTGTTTCACTCAGAAGCTCAGAAATTAAAATTTTACCTTGCACAAATTGAAAAGGAATTACTTCACTGGAAAGAAAATGATGCCAACTATAGATCATTACTGAATATTATTTTCCATCTGAGTTTTTCTATATTGGTCACAAAAATCTACATCAGATGTGGGTATAAAAGCCAATAAAAGTTTACGTATCTCACCAAATGAATTGTAAAGTAATGTTTGAGTGCACAGCACCTGAAATCTAACAGCCTATCAAGTGTTGCAATTGTGATAATGGACACGTTGAAATTTCTATGTTGATTGCATGTCTATATATAGTGCAGCTATGATGAAACGGTGCTTATAAAAGTGTTTTTACTTTGGCTGTGAAAGTTCAGTTGGTAGCATTGCTTCCATTTTGCCATGATTTGTTTTGTTTTTGGTTTGTAATTGAAATCTGTTGTTGATTAATTTCATTTATGGTATTCCATACCATTCTATTCCTTATTTTTGTACTTTTAGGTTTCAAATGCAACCAAAATCAGCTTTTTTTACCCATATGTGACCAGTGACCGGCTTTCTCATGGCAGTCTGAAAAACACAAAATCTTACCAAGTATTTTTAGTTTAGTTTATACATTAAATATCTTGTATACTTATAGCGTTCACAAAACTCAGATTAAGGTTGGGTTTAATTAGTAATATGATTAAAAAGAAATTGGTTTTCTGCACCAAATTAGAGCATCAGGACCTGCACAGTAAAAATGCCAGTGTTGAATTAACACCCAAAAGTGTCTATATGTGTCCAAGTCAGCTGGTGTTAAATTCAACACTACAGAGTCACATTAACATTTACAACGGTGTTGGTGTTAAAATATATTAAAAGTAACACCAGTGTACACAGTAAAAATGCCAGTGTTGAATTAACACCCAAAAGTGTCTATATGTGTCCAAGTCAGCTGGTGTTAAAGTAACACTTTTAAAAGTGTTAAAAGATTGACACCCATTTTTTTGTTAAATTAACGTTGGTCTATATACTGAAATGGGTTTAAGAAAAGT